>WAAB01019960.1:0-20542 GCA_013389865.1 Piaya cayana | reverse complement strand
TGACTAGCAGGTCCAGGGAGGTTATTCTCCCTCTGTACTCGGCACTGGTGAGACCGCTCCTTGAATCCTGTGTTCAGTTCTGGGCCCCTCACCACAAGAAGGATGTTGAGGCTCTGGAGTGAGTCCAGAGAAGAGCGAGAAAGCTGGTGAAGGGGCTGGAAAGCAAATCTTATGAGGAGCGGCTGAGAAAACTGGGGTTGTTTAGCCTGGAGAAGAGGAGGCTGAGAGGAGACCTCATTGCTCTCTACAACTACCTGAAAGGAGGTTGTAGAGAGGAGGATGCTGGCCTCTTCTCCCAGGTGACATCGGAGAGGATGAGAGGGAATGGCCTCAAGCTCTGCTAGGGGAGATTCAGGCTTGACATCAGGAAAAATTTTTCACGGGAAGTCATTGAGCACTGGAATACGCTGCCCAGATAGATGGGTGAGTCACCTTCCCTGGAGGTGTTTGAAAGACAGATGGATGAGGTGCTGAGGGGCATGGTTTAGTGATTGATAGGAATGGTTGGACTCAGTGGTCCTGTGGATCTTTTCCAACCTAGTTATTCTGTGATTCTGTGAATTTGTATATTCTCCGTTAATACTATCATTGCTTCTCAGGAAGTGAGGTCTAGATCCATTTGACTGGGAGCAAAAAAGTGGTGGTGAAATGTACACTTTTGAAGACATCATCACCAGACTGTTGTGTGAATTCTGTCCTTGGCATCCAAAATTCCATCCTTTGGAGAGACCAGGTTATTATGAGGCTTCATATGTGATTAAGCTGATTGAAAACTTCTGTCTCAAGCTTCCTAATACTCTGTTTTTAAGCCCCCCAAATTTATCTGATCCAGTGTGATTCTGGCAACAAAATTTGACTTTAAAACTTTTGGGAGAACAAGTGGCACCCTTTTGAGCACTCCAAAATTATTGCTTGTGTTCTAGAGATTCAAATTGGAGTCATGCGTTTACCAAGGCTACTCATCCAAGGGATTGAATATCAAGGATAAGAACTGTAGTATCAACCTTCTGAAGTGTTATTTATGAAAATTTTATTTTTGATTGCTGGATTTATTCTTGTAGTGGTTCACTTGACTATTATTATATTAATCTTGATTCTGGTTTCATATTTATACTGGTTCAGTTAGTTATTGATCCTTGTATGTTCATCAGTGCCATCCTGATTGTCTTTTCCTTCACTTATTTCATCCTCTACCCATTATATCTCTTCCTTCTCTCTCTCTCAGCCTTGCTCTCCTTATCCCCTCCCCTTATTCTGTATAAGGGTCGCACCATAGACAACTTGGATTTGAGTTCTGCAACCAGGTTTAAGTCATGTGGTGGAATGTAAAGATCGACTGGTCTATTTTTGTTGTGTCTCAAACATTGTCTGAGGGCTGGCTGGCTGTGTGTGGCCTTTGGCATCGGATTCAATGGGTGGGGAAGGTGTAAGAGCAAGCACCACTCCCCCCTTCCCTCCTCTTCCCCTGGCCAGATGGCCTCACTGTCCTGGGCAGGCTGCTACAGAGCGGGGAGAAGGCACAGCAGCAGGTGTTGCCGCCCCACCCCTCAACTTGCAAGGAGGCATGTGGCGTGTGCCTGCCATTCTCAATTGGACCAGCCTGGAAGAACTACTGGACCACGCAACCTTGAAGAATTGCTGCTGGAGCTGCTGCTGGAGCTACTGCTGGATAGACCACATGTCCTCGAGGAAACTGCCATAGTCCATTGGAGTGGTGACCTCCCCCCCACTATTTTTTTTCTTCCTTTTGCCTGAACTTTCTGTTTCACTTATCTTACTGTGTTTTTTTCTACTTTATTGGCATCATGGAATGTGTCTCAGATTAAATTCGAGGTGTCTTTTTTTGTTACCTTGGCTGTGTTCAAGGTATCAGATTGTAATTGGACCAGATTGAAAACTGTTTCTACAACTTTCAGAAGTTGCCTCTTGGAGTGCACCCGAGTTTTCAGTCTGTTATTTTAGCTGTGTGCAAAATAAACACTGCATTCACTTTTACCCTGAGAGACTTATTGGCCTCTGAATTGCCATGCAGGTATCAAACGAACCTCCTTTGACTGGGCAGGTTGGAGAAGGTCCAAACACTAGTCATGTTGGGAGTGGGTCATGACAAACTGGCATCCCATGACCTTATGCCTGGAGAGATGTCATATGCACTATCAAGGCCAAAGAACCAGAACTGTCTACATGGACTATTATTCTTGCAGGAGCATTATTGTTTTTAAATGCACAAGCACACACACATCTGTGGACCCCTTGAGTGTTGGCACAGCCCCCTTTGTCCTCCTGGTATCCCTGCCAGGATCTCAGGTCCTCTTACCCATTTCACAAGTCCCCTGGTCACCAGCTAGTCCAGCTTGATGTTCAGCAGTACACATTCACACACTTGTCTCATAGCCATTCCACGCTCAGATACCCCTGGGCATATCAGCACAGCCCCCTGCCTGCCTGATACCCTGGCCTGGACCTGAGCCCCCCCGCTACTTGATGGCTAGTCCAACTTGAAGTTTGCTGGCAAAACCACACATGTGCGCGCGCGCGCACACACACACAGAGCTTTGTGGAAGATACAGCTACTCATGCTCTGCCCCCCCCNCCCCCCCCCCCCCCCCCGAGGCTAACTGGTAATCTGTAGGAAGGAAACCATCTACAGTTCTCAAACCATATGCTTAATATTAATATGGTTGTTGCATAGAACCAAAATCTAATTTCCTAGGAGGTATTCAAAAAAGATCAAAAGCTGAAGCTTTAACTTCTTTTTGAATTGTTCAACAATGCATGTCTTCAGTATTACATGATCCAAGATGCTACCAACATTAAAGCCTTAGTACAGTGTAACTGAAATTCTTTAGCTAAAACTAAATGAAAACAAAATAAAAGGAAAAAAAGAGCAATTAAATTTATCTGATTCATTATAGAGGTGAAGGCAAGGTTTTGAATCTGTCATACTGCACATAATTCTCCAATATGAATGTACATGTAGACAAGCACTCAAAAGGGGATTATCACTTTACATAAAACTATTAACAAATCAAAAATAATACCTTACTGATAGAATGCATCCTCAAACAATATTTAACAGTAAACAATAAATAGTATTTCAAAGGTCTGAAATGAGAATTGACACACATGAAAAATACCTAGTTGTTATTTCCCTCCAACATCATGGCATATCTCCTTCACAGACTCTGCACAGTTGGTACCACCCCATGACTATTTAGACAACCCTTTTACTGATCACTATGCTGGGATCCCACAGCATACAGTGCTAATAGGAAGGAAAGGCTCTCTCCTGCAGCAGGTCTCAGGACTCCTGCTCTTGATATATAGAGCTAGGGCTACTCGTGCTTGTCTCAAGCAGAAGCCTGAATAGCTGCACCTGTAGCACAAACACTGTTGGCATGAGAAATATATATCTGACATGTAAGGCCCTGAATCAGGTTAGATTTTTTTTTCTTAAGGCGTGGTTGGAAGTGGGTGGGCAGCATAGTGGCTTAGAAATTAATTCAAGCAAACATTCTTCTGTTTTCTTGATGAATGAATTCAGGTATACGAAGACTCAAGTTTGAAGAATAAGAAGCTTGTCTAAAGGAAATATTATGTTGTCTGAAAAAAGTATCTTAATTTTAAATATCATAATTTGAGAGGTTTATATAATACAAAACTCATAAAATTAGCAACATTTCTGAATCATAAAATATTTAATAATGTATATTTGGGGGGAATATATTGTATATAAAATTTCAGGTCACCATATGAAGCAATTTAAACCCTTTTCAAGCTAGCACTGTCTTCAATCCTTTATAGATTTATTGGCACTGATACAAGACCTACTAAAAGCATCCATTTTAAACTAATACAAAAGTGGATTTTTTATATGATTTTTTGTACACAACTACTGTCTTGAATATCCACTAAGTGCAAAATATCACAATCACTTTATACTACTGTCGCAACAATGCATTCCTATTGTTCATTAGTCCTTACTAGTCAGTTTGCATAAGATAGATACAATAAAAAGCACAGTGAAGCTCATAAGAACAGACTAAAAGTCAGCCTGTTCTTGCAAAAAAACCCGCCATAATGAAGGACAGACAAAAACAAGGACTATGTGCACCACAGATTTTGCTGTTCTTTAATCTAGCTGACTTAAGTGCTGTTTGGTTTTTGTTGTTTTGTCTTGGTTTGAGTGTTTGGGTTTTTTGGCTTTTTTTGTTAAATCAAACCACATAGACTAGACAAAAGTAAAATTAAGAAAGCACTGGGTAGCTACAACTTTATGTACTGATTTTCCTTCCCACAATTTGTTTTCCTCTACCTGAGGTAGTTACAAAAAACCAAATCATAACTTAAGCACCAGATAGGACTCACCACTTAGACCTAAAGCTTCTGGTTTGTTTGTTTGGTTTTTTCTCTCTTTAAAAATTATTTATCAGCTCACCAAAGCTATCTTTGATGTTCAAGACAGCAGAGATTTAGAGTTCTCACTACATGAAGAATGATGGTGATGTGGAGGAAGAGAATTAGTTGCTTCAAAATGTGACAATAGGTTCAGTTCCATCAAGCTGGCTGGTTCACTGGTTTTAGATGTTTATTCTCCTTTACTATCTATAAAGTCAGATGGAGAAGTATGAAAGGATTTGAACGCATCATCGTCCTTTACTGTAACCAGGGAAGAACTGATCCAGTAGTGTCTGCAGTATCTTGTTAGGAACCATGGTGTAGTTCTTTCCAAGAACATAGCGGCAGGCAGGACAGGTAAAGACTTCAGCTCGAAAAGAGCGCTGTAAACAGCTCTAGGGCATACAAAAACAAAGAAGTAAGTGTTACTTTACCTCTGTGTAGCAAGCAGCTCTTTGAAGGAACACTCTTGCTCTATTCTCATTTCTTAACTACATAAAATTAACTTAATCGTATTGTACCAACATCTAGCTCCTGGAACAACTAAATTCCTAGTATAGCTCTACCAATTACAATGAAATTATAAACTTGATCCATCATGCCTATAAGAAATTATACTAAATACTTTTCCACTAATCTTTTCATAAAATTAAGATTGATTATGCACACAATTGGAAGCAAGCATGTTACATTTCTTGCTCAGACTGCTAAGCAATAATTATTGCCTTCCTAAAATATATGTTGTTTTTGGTGATCAGTGTTTGTCAAGGCCAAGAACACAGCCCAGAGCAATACAGCGATTATTCTTACTTTACAGACGTTGTGGAGGCACTCTGTTGTCACTGGCTGGTAAACCAGCTCCTGACAGCAGACACACATAAAAGATTGTTCCAATTTCTTCAGGAAATTCTAGTATAGGGCAAAAAAAGAGAAAAGTAGAACTATTAGAGGCACATTCACAAATATGCAAACAAAAGAAGGCATTTTTGTTACTTATATTTAAATTATAAATTCACAGGCCTAAATTGAGAAAAAAAATTTGGCCTTCATAGCATTTGGTAAATGCAGAGATACATCATGAGATATTTGTTCAACATCCTGGTTACTCTTCCCAAACTCACAGTTAGCATATTCTAATAATGTTACACAATTGCTAGGAGTTGTTAAATTCAGTGTGATAGGACAACTTGACATTGGAAAGATTGCTTACACTGAAACTTTTCTAGTGCGATCAAGTCTCAGTCCAAGTTGCAGATTTCCTCCCAAAGCCTACTGACATTACTTCTGTATTCATGGACATTTACATAAAGGCATTCCCACATCATCTGCTATTATCTCTATCTTCTGCTCAGTCCCTATATTATTATTGTTTACAACTTCTTGTTCATTCTTATTCACTCAGAAGTGAACTTCTATTGTGTTCAGTGTAAAGTACACATTTAATAAATTATGTTTATTACACTAAAAATTTTTGGAAGGGTCTTCTTATATCCTTCACATCCATGAGAAGGAGCATGGCTAACAAATTGTTTAGAAAGTAAGTCTATGAATAATGAATTTCCCTGCTTTTCCAGATGTCAAATAACTTAGAACTAAGGCTTTGAAGGTTGATTGTACTTTATTATCATTAAAAATAAAGCAGTAGGTTCATCAAGCATGATTCTTAGCACAAGTCAGAGGATTTGGAAGCTAATATCTGTATTTAGTGATCATTGCTAGAGTTTTCCACATCCATGATGGATAAATGATTGCTGCTGCTGCTCTGCAAAGGGAGAACAAAGTGCTGTATACCTGTTTCACTGAGAAATTCACCTCTGCACCTGCTGGAGGAGCTTATTTGGTTTTTTGAGTTCTCACTTTGAAATACACTGGAACAGGTAAAAAATCCTTCCTGTTTTTCAGTCTTCTCAGAGCAACTATGAAGAATGTGCGATAAATTTTGTGCCATAGATCTTGCACACACAAGCATGTTTAGAGAGACATTAATCTCAGGTATTTCAGTAAAGTTATTCAAAATAGAGTTCTTTTCAATGGTAGTTGTGTGATTCCCATTGAAATTTCTATATGGTTGTCACCAAGGGCAATCAAAATTATGGGCAGGGATTTATAGGAAAATAACTTTGTAGCAAATTGATTTCTCTTAAGATACTGTTTCCTGTTGCTTTAGAAACACATTATCTACTGTATTTTGCCACATAGCTAGGAGATGAAAGTTAAATATTTACAAATGTTGGACAACCCAAAGATAATTTATAACTTTACAGTATCATCTCCTATAAAAGTGCAGTAGCGTTATAGTAATAGTAGTAGTGTAAGTGGAAGAACAAGGAGTTACTGGATGCTTTTTCTGTCAAAGAAGCAAAGTAAATAGCCCACGGCAATTCCCAAATAAAGTGGTTTTGTACATTCATTTTTAGGCATCCATTCTCCATCTAATATTTTGTTCTTTCACTGACTTGATAGTGGTCTTTACCATTCTGATATCTTGATTGATTTTCTTCTGCAAAACAACTAAAATAACTATGAATTGTCATGTCAATAAAGCTAATTAATATTCAAGGACATAATATTTTCGAGGATATTCCATCAGAAACTAAAAAAAAATTCCACAAATGTCTTCAAACTTGAACTATCCTTGCTATTTTCTTGACAGTTGGGGAAGTATCTTTTTTGCTTAAGGTTCTCTCTATAGTGAGTGGAATAATCTGCTAAACTTAGTCAAAAATATTTTAATTTGTTTTCTAAGTCTCAATATGATTATATTTCTTCTGTCTCCTTAAGTGAATAAAATTACATGCCCCATCAACTGTTTCTAAACAGATAGCATGTATTCAGTAATTTTAAGCAAGTGAATTAAGTTTTAACAAAGCCTCCTCTCCTAACTCTATATAAAGAAGGGTTCAAAATGAATAATTTAAGCAAGTTGCAAGCATACTGGTCCTTCATTAAGAGAAGCAAGTACTTCATCCCACAGTTTCTGGTTCATACAGTCTTCTTTAATCAGCCACTGCTGTTGCTGGGTCAGTTGGAAAGCCTCTCCTTTCCCTCCATCTCCCATTCTCATGGCTTTGGATGTACTTTTAGTCTCCTCTATACCTGTTTAAAATTATGACAAGATACAGTAACAGTGTCAGTGTGAACTCTTAAAAAGGGAAGACAAAATTATTTCTAGAAAGCTCAATCATGAATCATATCCATGTGATGATTTAATAAAGCTCCAATTCAAATTACTCAGCTTTATTTTGAACACAGATTGTTCATTTTTCTGTGTAGTTTGAGAAAAAGAAAACTTACAAATACAGAAAACCACCATAAGATCTCCAGCTTCCTACTTTATTACTGAGCACTTAACACTGTACATTTGGATTCCAAATGACTTCCTACTTCCTTGTAGTTTTCATCCTATTGGCTTACATATAACTTGACAGAGCTCTAACACTAAGAAGTAAAAAGAAATACCATCATCAATAATCCTTTTCTGGTTTCCGTTACTCTGGCTGGTTGGCTCCTGTTTCACAGTTTGCTTCTTAACCTTATCCTTTTTCTCTTTACTAGCCATGGCTTCCAAATAACCTTCTGGATACTAAAAAAAAAAAAACCCAAAAAACAGATTTACAACAAAATCCACTAGCATCTGGGAATGCCCTAACACCGACAAGTCTGTTTTGTAAAAGAATATAAAACCCTATGACTACATACTGAAATAATATAAAAACATTTTTTAAAACCCTATATAAACAGGAAAGCTTTTAAATTAATATATGTTTAGAAAACTGTAGTTAGGATAAAGGATCTTTTAATTTTTATTAAAAGGCACCTTATATCCATATCTACAACTCCAACTATACAAATCAGAAAGCTAAAGTTGAAGATGATGTCATGTAGCAAAATTCATCCAAAGGAAATGATTGGTTTGCTGAGGAAAAAAAATACTACTTTGAGTCTTCCCATCTGCCACAAATTTCACAGTGCCAAAGTCCCTGCTGGAAATATGCTATCTCAAATAGTTCCTCAAGCATAAGTTACAATTAGAGAAAAATGCATAAAAACATATATATTTCTTAAATTCTAAGAAAAAGATTCAACTATTACAAGAGTTACTTTTATAAATCTTACCCAGTGTAAGGATCACAAAACTGTATTCAAAGTCATAATTTTCTGATGCATATATATAGAGTAATTTCCCGTTAAGGCAGAAAACTTCCTCCACGATTCTTTCTACTTTGCCAATATCATAGTTTTTCAAATTACAGATGATTTAAAATATTTTATATTATTAAAAATAATATAATATAAATATTTATACTATTATGGGGTTGAAATTTAATTCACATTCCTAATTTTAAAATTTAATACTCCATTTACTTGAACAGAATATCAGAGCAACTTTGTGAACACTGATTCTGACCTGTACACTTAGACCCAGTTTCTTTGATCGTTCCATTCCTTCTGAAGTCCAGGGTGCAGGTTCAAAATCATCTCTCCTCAGAAGATAACGCCAAACTAAAAACCCGCATTTCCCAATTTCTGGCCAATATTTTACCACCTAAGAATAAATAACAAGATGTTTATGGTTTTGCTCCTCAGTAGTTCCTCAAATCAAATTTAAGAAATTCTACCTAAAAGTTCAGCAAATATTATTCTGGGTAGTCATTATTTTACCACAAGCCAAATACATGCATTTAGTCATAACTTATTGTCTCAAGGCAAAGAAGAAATTTGAATGATCATAGAATCATAGAATAGTTTGGGTTGGAAGGGACCTTAAAGATCATCTAGTTCCAGTCCCCCTGACATGGGCAGGGACATCCCACTAGATCAGGCAGCCCAAGGCCCCATCCAACCTGGCCTTGAACACATCCAGGGATGGGGTACCCACAACTTCCCTGGGCAACCTATTCCAGTGTCTCACCACTCTCATTGTGAAGAAATTCCTCCTTATGTCTAGTCTAAACCTGCTCCTCTCCACTTTATAGCCATTGCCCCTAGTCCTATCACTACAAGCCTTTGTAAAAAGTCCCTCCCCAGCTTTCTTGTAGGCCCCTTTAAGTTACTGGAAGGTCTTTATAAGGTCTCCTTGGAGCCTTCTGTTCTCCAGGCTGAACAACCCCAACTCTCTCAGCTTGTCCTCATAGTAGAGGGGCTCAAGCCCTGTGATCATCCTTGTAGCCCTCCTCTGGACCCATTCCATGCAATCTGTCACTATCATGGTTGGAATGGATGGAATGCATCCATTCATTTCACTACAGAACAAAGTAGGCTAAACTATCCTCATGGTAAGAAAAGAATCATTGCTTCAAAAGCAATAATGAAGAGTTTGCTATGTAACACACAGAAGACACTTAAAAAAACATCTTAAGAAAAAAGTAATGCTATATAAACAGTAAAAATTGTATTACCTTGTAAATGCCATCATATCTGTTACCTTCTTCTGGGGCATATTTGCTGATCCGTCGTCCTTTTGAACTGCGCACTACTCGGACTGGCTTTCCAGCTCTCCAGTTTTTAGACTCTGCTCCGTTTTTATCATCCAATGGGGCATCACAGTTAAGGGCCAATGCCCTGAAAATCACATTAAATATCTTCATAAAATAGATTGTTTCATACAATGTGCTATTGAGAATCAGTGTAGCAAGATCAAATTTGTTTGCCTTATCCAGTTATGTTTACTAAGCAGAAGAAGAATTTGCAGTGAATTCTTCAGTAGACTGAAATACCAATAGAAGCACCAAGAACAACTGTATCATGTGGGAGTATAGGAATAGGAATACAATATATTTAGTTCCAAATGTTCATGATGAAAATTCAGCTAATACAGTTAAACAAAAGAAATAAGTCCCTTAAGGTTCAATATTTTTTCATTTTAAAAAATAATTATTTATCAAGTAACATGGAAGTATTTTAAAGTCATAACAATGGCAAATTATCTCTCTAACTCTTCCACTTTACTGCATATTTTTAGGCTTTTAAAGTGTATGTGAACTGATAAACATTGTGAAAAGTAACATAAGAATAAAGTACATAGTGCCTATCAAAAATAGTAACAAATATTACTCTTATTAGTCCATTAACTACTGAAGTTTACAAATTGCATTCCACAAACTAATTCAGAGACAAGCAAAGCATAATGGTTTTCTTTTCTATGTATTTTGATCTAGAAGAGTATAGATGGATCATCAGCAGATTCAGAAAAGAATAAATGTCAATAAACATAGCAAAAAAATGTTCTTCCCTGTTTAGTTGCAGCATCTCCCACATGACATGCTAGCTTTAAGAATGGATGAGAACAAGAATTTCTATGCATGAGGGGGGAAAAGTATTGGTTTTGGCAGGAAGTGAAAATGTTTATGGATAAACCTTTACCCTTCCAAAAGAAATACAGGGGAATAAATCTCATGGAGACAGCTGGCATTTCGTGGAGCAACATTATAATAATGTAGAGGAATATTAAGCAACAGTATTTATATTGTCTAAATTTAGTTATTTGGATCTCCATACAACTGATGAGCATAAGTAGGCTGCAGCTTGCTCTGAGTCTCTCCTGGAACATTAACTTTTATCTACTATTAATATAGGTCCTATTCTAGACACTTGGAGTAAGATAGTATGAATCCCTCCCTGACTAAACAGTTTAAACATAAAATATTTTTATAGCCATACACTGATTTGAGCGTGGATGAACAAAAGTCTCTGGAATCATGTTCAAACACAACCATGGTCCACAAAAGAAACAATGGTGCTCAGAAAAATATGGCAAAATCTACAGCCTGCAATACACAGAAAAGTAAAGAAACATGAAGTAATGCAGGTTTAAAAGTTTTTTTCCTACAGTCAACATAAGAAAACATTCTGTACAAACAAAAAACAATTCTGATTCTATTATATGCAACCATATCTCCCTCAATCGTTGCAAGGGCTAAGAACATTAGACCCAAAGCAAAGACTACCACCAGCCAGTCAAAATAGATAACTGGTAGTGCTATGTAATACTCCATGCACCTCAACTACTACAAAGCAACTAGACACACATCTTGCCAATTTCACAAACATTTGCTGAGAGCAGAGGAACCAGGTTCCACTAAAAAGTTTGCTTTAATGATTAAAAATCTGCCTCTCTCCTTTCCATGTTCTTGTTTCTGTTGCATCTGTCACCTTCTCTGTCAGTATCACAGTCAGGCTTTTCTTCTTTTTCCTCCAAGTACCAGCACAGAGTCTGAAAGAATGCCTTCCCACACAGTTTTGGTGCTTGGCAGAAGCACAGCACATTCAATGTCTGATCTAGTAGAGAAAGTCCCAGTCAACCTTAGTACTCCATAGCCACTGCATGGTTAGTTGCTTTCTGCTGATCGTAGATTCATAGAATCATAGAATTATCAGGTTGGAAAAGACCCACTGAGTCCAACTATTCCTATCAATCACTAAACCATGCCCCACAGGACCTCATCCAGCCCGTCCTTTAAACACCTCCAGGGAAGGTGAATCAACCACCTCCCTGGGCAGCCTGTTCCAGCGCCCAATGACCCTTTCCGTGAAAATTTTTTTCCTAATNCAGCCTCACCAGTGCCGAGTACAGAAGGAGAATATCCTCCCTGGACCTGCTGGTCACACCGTTTCTGATACAAGCCATGATGCCACTAGCTTTCTTGGCCACCTGGGCACACTGCTGGCTCATGTTCAGATGGCTGTCAACCAACACCCCCAGGTCCCTCTCCTCCAGGCAGCTCTCCAGACAGACTTCTCCCAGTCTGTAGCACTGCTTAGGGTTGTTGTGCCCCAAGTGCAGGACCCGGCATTTGGTTGTGTTAAACCTCATGCCATTGGTCTCAGCCTAGGATTCCAGACTGTTCAGATCCCTTTGCAGAGCCTCCCTATTGTCCAGCAGATCCACGCTTCCACCCAACTTAGTATGGTATACATTTAGAAATGTAAAGGTATTCAGAATTCCTAGTGTTTAGGCAGGCTATTTACAGAACATAAATATACATTAAGCAAACGTCTAATTTATTTTTTCAAACCTTACTTTGAAAAAAAATTGGTAAAATATATTTTTTTTAATTAAAGGAATAAAACTCAACTTTTTGGTCTGGAATGTTTTTTAAATTTAGTCTTAAAATCTTACCTGTTCATGTGTGTTAATGTTTGATCAAATGAATGTTCTCCAATTCTTTTATTTCCAGAAAGATCTCTACCTCCACTCCCAGTATAAGTGAATTCATCTCCTCGGTCCTGTGTAAGAAGATTGTCCTCCATTTTAGCATCCCGTATTAAAGCATCTGAACTGAAAACCTGCTCCTTCATTGGTTATATTTACTCAAACAAGAATAATTGCCTCTTTAAACTCCGCAAATGTTACTTTTTAGTCACACAAATATTTCTGATAGAAGGAAAGCATTCGAGCTAGTGTTTACTCATTCTCTAAATTAACATCTTACAAGAAAAAAACCCATTTGGAAAATATGTAATACCTCACTTTGAGGGTTCACTTCTGCTTGTTCATGAGACTGAGGACCAATATGGCAAAGCACTTTGTACTTAATTACAAGAAAAGTACTTTACTTCAATAACACTATACTTATTTACTCTCAAGTAAAAAAAAAATCAGGAAAAAAATCCAAAAAAAAAGGAGATGTCTAAGATTTTTTGGTTTGTTGTTTGGTTTGGGAATTTTTGCATTTGCAGATATTGCCCCTACCTTGAATTCAGTTGCTCTGAACTGCTAAGAGCTTAGAAGGCTCTTTCAGACACAAATTTTATGAACTAACATAATTCTGTAGTAGTTTATATTTCCTAATGAAGAAGTGAAATTGAATGAAGGTTGATCAAAAATTCCTTTAAAACAAACTTTAAAAATAACAAAAAATATACATAGCACTTATGTTTAGCCAATATTGTTATTTTTTCTTTAATCCATCACAAATTCACAATACTCATAACAAATCCAACTATTTTAGAAATGACACATATATTTATAATAATCTCTCTTTTAAAATGCAAATATTTTACAAAGCATGAAGCACTGATATAAAATGAATACTTATCAAATTAGTAATTTTCATATGAAATTTCCGAGCAAAAACCCTAAACATCCTGATATCTTCATTCATTTTCAACCACTAGTAAATGTTTGACATCAGCATGGAACCAATACCAATCCATTGCAAGATTATTACAGCTATTTCATGACTGGAAATAACAGAGCAAGACAAGTGTCATGACAGATAAATGTTGGTTGTACAGGGCCATAAAGTAATTACAGAAATGCTGTTTACTTTACATTATGTAGAAAAATCTTAATAAATTCACTAACAGAGCTACTAGAGTATTTATCTTTCCTTTTTATTTAGATACAACAAAAAGAAAAAACACTGGAAGGTAAAAAAAACGGAATTGGAAAAAAACCCTGAAAATAGAATATTTAAGGAAATAGTAGTAATCAGAAACTGGGAGGTAGTTTTACCTCTTTTACAGCATTGTTGATACAAGTACTGGAATAGGATATTTAAAAGGATGTTAAAAAAATGGATGGAAAAAAACCCCAAAGAAATGAACAAGACTGGAGAAACTCACAAGAGACAAAGGGTACAGTCTGTTTAGTTTAGTGAAAAGATTATATACAAGTACCTTAATGAAGTTACCTTAGTGAATACTGAATACAAAAATATTTTTTATCTAACAAACATAAATCAAGAAGAAATGGGCAGATGCTTAAGTCAAATTCAAATGAAAGGCACATATTTAACTATATTTATAATTAACCATTATAACCAATTTCCATGGGAAACAGGGAATTTTCAGACTTTTGAGGCCTGGGCATACATGCTTACTTGTCCTATACCCCTTCAGTGTTCTACGAGTGAATGGGCAAGAAGTTATACATTTGGGGCAAATTGGAAATCCAGGAGAAGGAAAGTTAGAACAAATGGAACACTCTTTTTAGCAGAATTAGAGCTTTAAGCACTTGCATCTTAGTCATGTCAATAGTGGTAGGGGATGGAGATCCATGCAGCAGCAAAGACACAGGAGTTGTTGCATTAGAAACCACCTAAGTGACTGAGAACAGTCACATAGGAATTGGGGCTTCCTTCTCCAAAAAAAGACAGCAGGATCAATAACCAAACTGAAGTGCATCTACACAAATGCATGCAGTGTGGGAAACAAACAGGAGGAACTGGATATCACTGTACAGCTGGAAACTATGATATAGTTGCAATCACCGAAACATGGTGGAATGACTCATACAATGGGAGTGCTGCAATGGATGGCTACAAACTCTTCAGAAGGGATAGGCAAGGAAGGAGAAGCAGTGAGATAGTCCTGTATGTTGGGGCATATTTTTACTATCTAGAGCTTGGTGATGGTGATGAAAGGGTCGAGTATTTATGGGTAAGAAAAGGGGGAAGGCCTACAAGATAGATATCATGGTGGGAGTCTGTTACAGATGATGAAACAGATTAATTATTCTTTAAGCAACTGGGAGAAGCCTCACAATCGCTAGCCCTCATAGGGGATTTCAATGTACTGAATATCTGCTGGAAATACAGTACAATGGAAAGAAAACAGTCTAAGAGGTTCCTGGAGTGTGTGGAAGGCAACTTCCTGACACAGCTGGTGAGTTAGCCAACTAGGGACAGTACCCCACTGGACCTGTTGTTCACAGAGAAGGACTCATGGGTGATGTGATGGTTGGAAGCTGCCTTGAGCACAGCAATCATGAAAAAAAGATTTTTTAATTCTTGGAGAAGTGAGGAGCTAGTTCATCAGAACTGCTGCCTTGGACTTCCGGAGGGCAGACTTTGGCCTGTTTAGGAGACTGGTTCACAGAGTCCCTTGGGAGGCAGTCCTGAAAGGCAAGGGAGACTAGGAAGTCTGGATGTGCTTCAAGTACAAAATCTTAAAGGTGCAGGAGTAGGTTACCCCTATGTGCCAAAAGACAAGCCAGTGGGGAAGAAGACTGGCCTGGCTGAACAGAGAACTTTGGCTGGAACTCAGGAAAAATAAGAGAGTTTATGACCTTTGCAAGAAGGAGCAGGCAAGTCAGGAGGAAGACTGCAAAGATGTTGTGAGGTTATGCAGGGAGAAAATTAGAAGGTCCAAAGCCCAACTAGAACTTAGTCTGGCTACTGCAGTAAAAGACGATAGAAATGTTTCTATAAATACATTGACAACAACAGGAGGGCTAAGGAGAATCTCCATCCTTTATTGGATGTGGGGGGAAACATAGTGACAAAGGATGATGAGGAAAAGGCTGAGGTACTCAATGCCTTCTTTGCCTCAGTCTTTAATAGCAAGACCAATTGTTCTTGGGATACCTTGAGATGGAAGACAGGGACGAGGAGCAGAATGGAGACCCCATAATCCAAGAGGAAAAGGTTAGTGACCTGCTACACCACTTCTTAGATACACACGAGTCTATGGGACTAGATGGGATCCACCCAAGGGTACTGAGGGAACTGGCAGTAGTGTTCACCAAGCCACTTTCCATCATTTATCAGTAGTCCTGGCTAACTGGGGAGGTCCTAGTTGACTGGAGGTTAGGAAATGTGACACCCATCTACGAGAAGGGCCAGAAAGAGGATCTAGGGAACTACAGGCCTGTCAGCCTGACCTTAGTGCCAGGGAAGGTTATGGAGCAGATAGATCATCTTGAGTGCCATCACATGGCACATACTGGAAAACCAGGTGATCAGGCTCAGTCAGCATGGGTTTAGGAAAAGGCAGGTCCTACTTGACTAACCTGATCTTCTGTGACAAGGTAACAGGGGATGAGGGAAAGGCTGTGGATCTGGACAGGCTGGATCGATGGGTCAAGGCCAACTGTATGGAGTTCAACAAGAATCAGTGCTGGGTTGGCTTACAACAACCCCATGCAATGTCACAGGGTAGGGGAAGAGTAGCTGGAAAACTGCCCAGTGGAAAGGGTCTTGGGAGCGTTGGTCAACACAACCCAGAGAGTTATACTGCCTTCCAAATGGACCTTGAAGACTGAATAAATGGGCTGAGAGGGCAACAAAAGGAAGTGCAAAGCCCTGCACCTGGGGAGGAACAATCCCATGCACCAATATATGCTGGGGGCAGCCTGACTGGAAAGCAGCTTTGTGAAAAAGGACCTGGGGGTCCTGGTGGACGCCAAGTTGAATATGAGCCACTAGGGTGCCCTTGGGGCAAAGAAGATGTAGTAAACCTGACTGGAAGACCGCTATACATCAACAGGTTAGTGCTCACTTAACCTGAGTAGGCCCAGGCCTGTGCTGTACTGAGCTGTTTTTCACATACAGTGTGGCCTTCAGGCTTGTGTTGTGCTGCACAAATCCCTTGGCTGCAGGATAAACTCAGCCAGCTCATTGTAACAGAGGAGTCTGGTATTATGATTAAGCCATCTGCGTGCCCTTGCCTTTATCTAACAGTGCAGCAAGGAGTTCTCATGAGAACATATTTTCTGTTTTAACAGTAAAAATTAAGGAGATGTTTCCTCATAAGAAAATCCCATAATAGCTTGAATAACCAAAACAGGAGAATCTCTGCTATGGACCGTGACTGTAGATGGTACTGCATGTGAATCGGAGGTCTGTTCAATACTACATTACTCAGAGTTCCCAGCATCTAAAGAGATGTAAGATTATCTATGCTATTCTTTCTATTATGAAGGAACAAGAGCCTCTCTCCTGTGAGGATAGGCTGAGAGAGCTGGGATTGTTTAGCCCGGAGAAGAGAAGGCTTAGGGGAATCTCATCAATAAATACCTGAAAGGAGGGTGCAGAGAAGACTGAGCCAAGCTCTTTTCAGTGGTGCCCAGTGACAGAATAAGAGGCAATGGGCAGAAATGGAAATACAGGAGGTTCCACTTTTTTACTGTGAGGGTAACTGAGCACTGGAACAGGTGGCCCAGAGAGGTTGTGAAACCTCTCTTTTGGAGATATTCAAAAGCCATTTGGACATAGTCCTGGGCAACGAGCTCTAGGTCACCTTCCTTGAGCAGGGGGTTAGACCAGATGAACTCCAGAGGTCCCTTCCAACCTCAACCATTCTGTGATTCTATGCCTACGTGATTCTACGAATTGCTTAGTCTCATATGTACACAAAATTCTGTATCTGTCAATATGTAAAATATTATATGATCAAAAGTTAAGATTTTCTTTAGAATCACAAAAACAGAATAAAAGTGTTTTTTTTTTAAAAAGAAGTTATTAAAGCCCAGAAAAGGTTTAAATATAGGACTCTTGATTGAAAGAATAAAATAGGGGTTTCAGGTTGTGAAAGTAATCTTGAACACAATGCAAGTACGGAAAAGGAGACAATGAAGGGTTTAAAGATCAGGAGACAGGGGGAGATTTTACAAAATTATGCAAGGAGGATAATTTTTTTAAATTAACATTTTGTAAAAGTAACAACAATACGGAATAATATGTAAAGGAAGGTGGAGAGGAGGCTATTACAGAACAGAAAATAATAGTCTGCCTAAGAATCTGAAATACTAGCAACAAGAAAGTATGAATTCTAAAAATATCATAAAACAAAATAATGTAAAATATGCCCTTACTATAGGTGAGATGTGAAAATAGATAAGAAATCTGAATGAATGAGAAGATGTTGGAACCATGATGGTGACCCGCTTAATGGATGAGGGAATAGATGAATGGATAATGGATGAGGGAAAGGCTATGGATGTAGTGCATTTGGACTTCAATAAAGCCTTTGGCACCATTTCCCACACCATTCTCCTGGAGAAACTGGCTGCACTGGCCTGGACAGACGCACCCTCTGCTGGGGTGGATGGCTGGGTGAAAAGAGTGATGTTAAATAAAGTTAACTCCAACTGGAGACTGGTCACAAGTGTTTTTCCCTGGGCTCAGTGCTGGGTCCAGTCCTGTTCAATATCTTTATTGACCTGGACAAGGGGATCGAGTGAACCCTTAGTAAATTTACGGATGACACTAATTGGGAGGAAGTGTTGGTCTGCTGGAGGGTAGGGAGGCTCTGCAGAGGGATCCGAACAGTTANGGTAAAGGGGCTGGAGTGTTATGAGGAGCGGCTGAGGGAATTGGGATAGTTTAGCCTGGAGAAGAGGAGGCTGAGGGGAGAGCTTATTGCCCTCTACAACTATCTGAAAAGAGGTGGTAGAGAGGTGGGTGCTGGTCTCTTCTCCCAAGTGATAGGTGATAGGACGAGAGAGAATGACCTCAAACTGCATCAGGGGAGGTTCACTTTGTATATTAGGAAAAACTTCTTCATCGAAAGGGTTATCAAACACTGGCACAGGCTGCCCTGGGAGGTGGTTGCGTCACGATCCCTAGAGGTACTTAAAAGCAGGTAGATGAGGTGCTTGGGGATGTGATTTCATAGTGGACAAGTACAGTTGGACTTGATAATCTCAAAGGTCTTTTCTAACCTAGGGATTCTATGATTCTATAATAGGATGTATAAAAATGGATAGCAAGTATCAAGTTTTCAGCTCCATAGTCAGTTCAGATGACTCACATTAGACAGATTCTCAGTGTAATGACTGTAGTGAGTTTCTGATATTGGATCCTCAGCAATATAAACAGAAATTAGAACATCACAAAGGATCTGTGCCTTTAGCAACAGAGTCAGCAGTGCATATTTCAAGGCATTTATATGTGATAGAACATTTCCTTTGTACCTAGCTGTATCAGAGATAATAAATAATGGTCCGTTGTGGGACATGATATGCATATAGACAAATGATATATGTATATACATCTCATTAAAGTATTATACACTCGAATTTTAAAGTAGTAAATTAGTTTAAGTAACAATTCTTAGCCAGCTTGCATTGAGAATGTATGTGACTGTACTTAACTAGTCAGATAACAGGCAGGGTATCAGATAAAAAAAAGTAGAAAAGGAATTGGAACTGCCTGGTATTTACAAGATCTTGAAGCAGAGCCCAAGGACCATGAGTAGCCAGGACAGGTGTTATGAGAACAGGGTATGGTGTTATAATCACTATTAGTGTGGAACAAACAAGTTGGCACTCAGCTGCACATGCGCTGCCCACATGAGTGGCAAGTGATGTTGCTAACCCTTTTTGCAGTCCCCGAGAGGAAGATAAAAGGAGCTGGGCTGGACAGGTGAGAGTGGAGAAGGACTACATGCCCGCCTTTTTATCAGGGGATGCTCTGAAAGTGCGGTACCTATTGACTCTGACGGTTTGAGCACCATGTTCCATCTCCTCCTGCTCAGCGAGATGGCACCAGTTCATGAGTCTGTAAGCTGATGAGTTTTTATGTAGCCAGGTGTAATAGGTTAAGGTGTAATAGTTTCTTTGAACAATAAAATATATTTGATTGAACTTCGGTCCTGTCTTTGCACACTGGGATCTACAGATGAACCTAATACACTAGCACATCAGTAACAGTTCTCATACTGGATCCAGATGATGTAGGTATCTAGCTAGCATGGGTACAGATCATACATATAATTTTGACTAGCAATTTACCCAGACATTTGGATATAACAAGTGTTAACTCAAATCTGAAGCTCTTATTGCCACTTTATTTGTGTCTAAAATAATTTCTGTGAGCAATTAATCGGTCTTGGCAATGCATCTTCAGCACTGGTAGAATTGATCTAGCATTTCATTAGGAATAAACATTAAGCAGTGATTCAGAGGTACTGGATCTTCATCATAAGCTCCAGACAAATCTAGAGAGCTCAATATTATTAATGTTGTAACTGTACAATTTCAAAGAAGTACAATACACCCATACTGACAACTTGGAACCCAAACCACAAGATTGGTGTAGATACACAAACTATCCAAAAAGGACAGTAGACTGTTTCATAAAGCAGTTTATTAATGCCACATTCTAGACGCTAGATTTGAATGACCTAGACTAAAGAAAGAATCCAAGCAACAAGTCTATTAGCTTGGAGTCACATTTGAGTCACTAGAACTAGCCTGTAAATAAATAAGTGGGATCGGAGGCAGCCTGGGCTGCAGTGATCATGCACTGGTGGAGTTCAAGGTCCAGAGGGATATGGGACAGGTGAGGAGAATAGTCAGGACCCTAAATTTCAGGAAAGCAGACTTCCAGCTCTTCAAGGAGTTACTCAGAAGGACCCTCTCCCTCGGGGACAAGTTCCTTGGAGACGAGGGAGTCAAACAGAGCTGGCAAATATTTAA
>WAAB01019959.1:48644-84568 GCA_013389865.1 Piaya cayana | reverse complement strand
TTGCCAAACTCTAATGGAGGAGAGATTTTTTACAAACAGATANTTACTGAGTTATGAACTGAACTTGTAATGTTTTCTACATGGTTTTACACCTGACTATCTATTGCATAATGTATTTTAGCTCAGTGTTTTCAGCACTTGCCAAACTCTAATGGAGGAGATATTTTTTACAAACAGATGTAGGTGATCTTTAAGGTCCTTTCCAATGCAAAGCATGCTATGATTCTATGATGGTTCTGTAATGACCTTTCCGATACAGTATTTTCTCAATATCTTCTTTACAGAATTTGATAAAACAGTCAATAAGGAGATGGTGCTAATGGTTCATAGAATTATAGAATCACACAACAACCAGGTTGGAAGAGACCCACCGGACCATTGAGTCCAACCATTCTTATCAAACACTAAACCACGTCCCTCAGCACCTTGTCCACCTGTGCCTTAAAAACCTCCAGGGAAGGTGAATCAACCACCTCCCTGGGTAGCCTGTTCCAGTGCCCAATGACCCTTACCGTCTTGTCAGATGTGAGATTCCTTGTGGTAAAAAAAGTTACCAATAGCCAATGTCAGGTCAATCTTGTCTGCTGATTTCCTGTGTTGAGCTTTATTTTTTCTCTGTCACCGTAAGTAAGCCAAAGCAAGAGACTCAGAAGGTACGTGCTTTACGCATTAAGCTATTATAGTCCTAATCAGTAAGCTGGTTCAGCTCAACTGCATTCATTTCTCAGACTTTTGTTTATATATTCATTTTTTCAGGGTCAACGGCAGTGAAGTTTTGGCTGGAAAGTTGTGAGTGAAAGTCATTAAGGCCTCATGAAATTTCAACACAAAGGAAAATCAACCTCCAAGACACACACAGCAGCCTGCTGCACAATTTGTGCGAGCGCCAGAGGTTGCAGGAGGACAAGGAGCTTATATTCGAGATGTAGCCTACACTTTCTGGCATGTGAGGGAGGACGTGACAAGAGACCTCCGTACGGCCTCTCCATAAGCAGTGCTGCTAAAAGTCTCTCTTGAAGTAAAACTCTCCTGAGCCAAACCAACAGAAGGAAAAAGGGACGAAGAAGAAAGCAAGAGGTGCAGGTTACTCCCCAATCCTCCCAATGTGAGCTAGCAGTATCTTGTAAATGCTAGAAAAGAGTATAGGGGTCTCATTTTTAAACTTCTATGAATGTTCTATGAAACATAGAAGCATGAAGTCATACAATGGTTTGAGTTGGAAGTGACCTTAAAAATAATTTAATTCCAACCCCCCTGCCATGGGCAGAGACACCTCCCACTGGACCAGGCTGCTCGAAGTCCCATCCAACCTGGCCTTGAACACCTCCAGGGAGGGGACATCCACAACTCACCAGGGCAACCTGTTCCAATGTCTCACCACCCTCATGGCGAAGAATTTCTTCCTAATGCCTTGTCTAAATCTTCTCCCCTCCAATTTATAGCCTTTCCCGCTTGTTCTTTCACTCCATGCCCTTGTAAAACATCCCTCCCCAGCTTTCCTGTATCTCCCTTCAGGCACCGGAAGGTTACCATAAGGTTTCCTTGGTGCCTTCTTTTCTCCAGGCTGAACAAACCCAACTCTCTCTGCCTGTCCTCTGATGATCTTTGATGAAGTTAGGTAGCACATAAGGTGCCAAAATTATTTGCACAGACTCATGTAATCGTGAAGAAATGGTAATAGGCCCAGCACACAGTATCTTTTAAACTAGATGGGACAAAATGCATGACAATGTACTTGATGAGGGAGAAGCAAGAGCTGAGGAGCACACGGCCAAATGGCATCCCACATAGCATAGTAGGTCTGACTGTCTACATTAAGGACTGAACACAGCACTCCAGGTCTGGTCTCACCAGCGCTGAATAAAGGAGGCACATCTCTCTCGACCTGCTGGCAGTACTTTGTCTGTGCAGCACGGTCTAGAATAGCCTCGGCTGCAAGAGCACGTTGCTGGCTCATGGTCAGCTTGATGTTCAGCAGCACCATCAGGTCCATTTCTGCTGAGCTGTTTTCCACAGGGATGGCTCCAGCATATATTGATGCATGAGGTTGCATTGATCCCAGGGGCAGGACTTTGCATTCCCTCTTGTTGAACTTCATGAGATTCTTGTTGGCCCGTTTCTCCAGATTATTGTGGCCCTGTGGATGGCAGCTCAACCCTGTGGCACATCATCCACTCTTCCTGGTCTTGTGTCAACTGCAAACTTACTGAGGGCTTTTTTTTTTCTTTTTCCTCATCATCAGATCATTAATTAAGATGTAAACAAGACTAGGCACAGATTGTCCTCTGGAGTCCAACTGCTAGTTATCAGCCTCCCGCTAGACTCTGTACCGCTGTAGTGGCATGTGCCATGCCCAACCTCTCAACCAGTTTTCAACCCACCTCACAGTCTGCTCATCCAGTCCACGCATGAACAGCTTGTCTACGAGAATCTTCCTGGGGACACTGTCAAATGCCTCTCAGAAGTTCAGGTGGGCTGTTGTAGTGGCATTGTTATTTGTACTAACACACATTTAAATGTAATGGGGCACGTGCTTACTGGGAAAGATATCAACCAAATACATTCTCAGTTTACAAGGTTAAACCTCCTCATCGAAGATTTGGGACTCAGGATTTCTCTTCTTGTGCCTGCTTCTTCAGATAAAGAACAGCCATTGCCCTGGGAGAGACTCCTCTGCAGACTGAGATTGCTTAGTTCATTTAAAAAACAATGCCCTAATGTCAATTTAAACAAAAAATTCCTTTAAATAAAAATAATGGGATTCTCCCTTACTGGAAACCTTATTTGTTGTAAACTGTTTATTTCAGGTTTTATTTTAGCAACCTATATCACAAAAAGGTATTTGAAAAATTTGTTAAAAAGTGAAAATAAAATCTGTTTAAAAACTGTTTTATTCTTGCCTTGTTCAGTTCTACTTCACTGTGCCCATTTCTTTTTAAAATGTGTATTTAGCCAACATTTTTCTTGCATTTAGAGGTGCAGGATAGAGTGGATCAGGCAGAAAATTTTACAGCTACAGTCCTGACCTTGGCTAAAAAAAATTTGAGTCTGAATCTAAACAGGAATGTCTCCATAGCTGCTGGGCCTGGGTTTTCTTGAAATAGCAGGTGGCTGTTCAGATAAGAAGTGCTGGTTCTGCCCATTACACAGACAGGAACCAGGTGTGAGGGGCAGATCTGCTCCGGAACTTCCTGAAAATTTGGGAGTCTGAGGCCAAAATGCTTCTTGGATCTGATCACTGCTGCACTTCCCATTATAATTATTATATTCTAGTGTGTCAAATTGCCTGAAACTGAAAACACCGACTGAAAACATACATTTAATGTGTCTATGAGAACTGTGCTAATGAACAATTAACAAGCTAATGAGCAATGCTGTATTTTGGATATTCTTGGCCTTCAAAAAGATCAGTGCTGCTGTGCCCTGCGTTATTACAGACCTAGAGAATCACAGAGTGGCTGAGGTTGGAGGCAGCTTTTGAAATCTAGTCCAACTTTGAGATCTAGTCCAACCTTCTCTTGCTTAAGAAAAGACTTGCAGAGTAGGATAGGGAGAGTAATTTATTGCTGAAAAGGTTGATGCCAATTAACAGCTGCCTATTTGCAAAGCTGGGCTATAGACTCCTGCGAATGTATTTATCTTCCTGCAGTCCTTGTCATGGTAAGGGCTTCAGTTGCTGTTGGGCTGCTGGATTCCTCTGCTGTCAGATCCAGACATGGCTTAATACTAAACCACTGCACCGGCAGCTCAACCTTGTACTGAACTTGAATAATTTCATTGCTGTGTTTGCTTCGATCCCACCGCTCCAATTAAATGTCAAATTGCATGCAAAAACCATCTTAGTTTCATTCTTCCAAGACTCCTTCAACATATTTAATTAAGACAAATACTTACAGGTGTAAACTTTCTGGTATCCAGTGCCCCTGCAGTATGGGAAAATCAAATCCGTTACCTGTCAGTGAGAAGGAAGACATAAAGTCATGAGCAGCTGAAAAACACAGAGGGGGAATTCTCACCTGGTGTAAGTTTGACTTCCTCCTGTATTTTTACAACTTATTTTTAATAAATAATGAGAACTCAATTATGACCTAAGGAGCTCATCTTGAGAAACAAATCATCTGTTTTCCACTTTGAGTACACACTAGAAAAATCAGATGGTGTCTGATTAAGCTGGAGTATATATTATTTCTATGGGTAGCCAGGGCATTATCAATCTTAGTGAAACTGCAGATGCTTATTTGTTGAAGATGTAGTTGTCACCTGAGGTCATGCAAATGCCTCATCTGCACCAGAAATCAGATGGTGGTATAAATCTGGTGCAACAGAGCTTAAATGAAGTGTTCAAGAGGCCTGTATTTATAAAATGCATCACATAAAATCACTGAAGATTTAAAGTATGTAATAGTGGATTCATTCCGACAAAAATCTTGCTGTAACATTGGGTAGTTCATTTATTACCCCATCTTTAGAGTTCTGCATCACTGAATGAAGCAGTCGCAACCCATCCTTCAACCTCTGCCTCCAGATGGTTTTCCATTGCCTCAAGAGTATTTAAAGAGTTCCTCTGAGAAAATGGAAAGTAGTACACGCCTGACTCATAGCGAGAGCCTTCCAGAAATGGCCAACACCTCTGTTTTGGAAAAATTCGCGTCTCCAGAGAAAGACACGCTAAAGCTTTTAACGGGACTTTTCTCCAGCTGAGATAAGCTAACTTGTGCAGTTCGGTGGAAGTACTACAAATTTATACTAGTTGTTTTAAATAACCTTTTCTTTAGGTTGATATATATTATTTTACATTTCTTCTCATTTCTGTATATCTTACCTTCAGAAAACAGGATTTGTGCGTCTGATTTTACATTTGCTAAAAACCAGATATTTGAATTTGCAGTTGGAGAAACTTTTGTTTAGGTTTCAGGCAGCACTTTGCACATCTGATTGATCTGATTCATCCTGAGAATCAGATAAATGAAGGAGTCTTTCTGTTTTGACACACTTTGAATCTAGTTCACACACAAATGAAGGAGAAATGTGTAGGTTACCCCATAATGCCCTAAAATGATTGAAATGTGCTCCCAGTCCATATATTTTATTTAAAAAAGGTGATCATTCAGCTTCAAGCTGAGACTCCAATTCGAGTCTCTGAGCTATAAGGCACATCTGTTATAGGATCTGAAGAGGGGAGGGTTCTTGCTATGCATGCTGGGTCAAGAGTTAATTTATAAATGCCAAAGAAAAGCAACCCTCAAGAACCCGGTTAGTGACACTGAGTTTCCTTTTCTGCTCTATTCTGTTGATGGCCACATCACCTTTATGGGGTTGTGTTGGATACATTGACCTCAATCTCAGGGTCAATCTCTGCTCAGCTTAGGAGGCGAAGATGGGAAGACACCTTACACAGGTTGATAAAACTTGGAAATAAATAGGGCATGTGTAGTGCAGCAAAACAACTTGTTTTCTTAAGCATTTTTGCATGGTGACCTGCATGGTTATTCTCCTCTTAACTGCCTGCTCTCCTGTCTGCTCTGCCTGCTCTGCAAGGCAGGTCGCTGTACCTCAGATTGGTTCACATGAAACTAATGAAATCATGCCATAATATTTTCCATACCTCTCATTGCGTCCTTGCTACAGTGAGTTACATGTTGCTTGTAAGTTATTTGCTTCGTCTGTTTAAATGGGAGGAGTGGGGGTGGAGAGAGAGTCCCTTTCCCAGCCTGATTTATGTGTCAAATATAAAACTAAAATGAAACATGTGGCTGATTGCCTACAAAGTTTTATGTCAGGTGTAGAAGCCAGTGGCCCTGCTTATAAATCATGCTGCTCATTTGTAACCGTTGCAACAGATTTATAAGATTTATAACTGGGTTATTGAGCCGTGTCATCAGCGTAAGCATTTTCTTATTAATAAAAGTACTGCTAAATTGAGAGATGGTTTGTACAGAAATTGCCTATAACGTTTTTGATGGGAGGAGGGAGATACCTTATTATTCGTAATCTGTTAAAACAAAATGCTTCTGAAGGTCCTGGGCCTCTCCATGAGCTCCCACTGCTTTATTTCTTCTCTAGGGACCTGCAAAACAAGCTCCTTATTCATAAAAGTGAGATGTTGCTGTGAGGATGATGTTTCCATTGGTGATTCATGTGATTTACTCAGTAAGTTTGATTCATCCTTGAAGAAAAACAGCCTCTGGCTAAGGGACAGATGCTTATGGGGATTTGACATTTGATTTTAGCTGGGTTATGCAGGGTTATGAACGGGGAAGATTTTACTCTATATAACAACTTTCCATGAACTAATGCCCTAACATTTTGTCTCCGGACTGTATTTGCAAGGTAAAAGAGGCATTTCTTTAAAGTTTCAGTTGGCCTCCATCTTCTGAAATTCCTCTTCTAAAGGTTTGCATTAGGTTGCAGGGTATTAAACTGATGGCACCTTCCAAAAGTGAAAGGATTTCATTGCTTTGATGGATAAAGAGTCTCAGGTGAAGTTGTTTAAGGACGCCTTAGGGTGGAAGATGCTGTGTAAGCACATGATGTTGGCGACAATGGTGGGATCCTCTGGCCAAAGTGAGGTACTCCACAGATTTTGGAAAATAAAGTTAATTGAGATTCCCAGATGTGTCTCTAAATGGGACCCAGAGAGTTCTCTGGCCTCAAGTTCAGGGTCAAATAATCCTGCTCATAAACTGGAACTTCCTAGTTCACATTCATAACAGGTAGATTCAAAGTTCCACATCTGAGTACCCACAGTTTCAACTAAGATTGGCTTCAACTTTATGCTAAAATTTCACAATTGCTTGTCCCCTCTAATATCTTTTATTTTCATTAAAACTGACAAATGAGTCTAATAACAAGAAAACATTCAATCTTTTANAGTATTAGTTTATGGTTAGACTTTTTTTTTTAATAATTTCATCTGTCAAGACTCTTATAAGTTACAAATCATAGAATCATAGAATAATGGAATAGTATGGATTATAAGGGGCATTTAAAGATCATCCGGTCTAATCCCACTGCAATAAGCAGGAATATTTTCAACTAGATCAGGTTGCTCGGAGCCCCATCCAACCTGATATTGAATGTTTCCAGGGATGGAGCCTCCACCATCTCTCTCGGCAACGTATGCCAGTGTTTCACCACCTTCAGCACAAATCATTTCTTCCTCACATCTTGTCTGTATCCACCCTCTTTTAGTGTTTTCAACAGGCTCTACTAAAAAGTTTATTCCCATCATTGTTATAGGCCCCTTTAAGTACTGGGAGGCTGCAATAAGATCTCCCTGAAGCCTTCTCTTCTCCAGGCTTGAACAACCCCAACTCTCTCAGCCTGTCCTCATGGGAGAAGTGTTCCATTCCTCTGATAATTTTTGTGGCCCTCCTCTGGACCCACTTCAACGGGTCCATGTCTTTCCTGTGCTGAGGGCTCCAGAGCTGGATGTAGTTCTCTAGGTGGGGTCTCACCAGAGTAGAGTAGAGAGGGAGATTTACCTCCCTCAACTATCTGCTGGTCACACTTCTTTTGATGCAGCCCAGGATACAGTTGGCCTTTTGGGCTGCAAGGACACATTGCTATTTTGTATCTGGCTTTTCATCCACCAGTACCTCCAAGTCCTTCTCCACAGGGCTGCTCTCAATCCCTTCCCCCAGCCTGTATTGGTAGCAGGGGTTGCCCCAACCCAGGTCTAGGACCTTGCACTTGACCTTGTTGAACCTCATGAGGTTCACATGGGCCCACTTCTCAATCTTGTCCAGGTCTCTCTGGATGGCATCTCATCCAGCAGGCATGTCAGCTACACCACTCAGGTTGGTATTGGCTGTAAATTTGTTGAGGGTGTACACGATCCTGCTGTCTATGTCATTGATAAAGATACTAAACAGCACTATGGGACCCTGAGGGACACCACTTGTTGCTGATCTCTGTCTGGACATTGAACTTCTGAGATATGGAGAGGAGATTGGTAACTACATCAGCCAGTTTCCTCAAGATGCTCTCAAGAGGCATCTCCTCAGGTCCTGTAGTCTTATGTCTTCAGGTTCTTCAGTCAGTCATTTGTAGTCAAAATTACTAAAAGACCTGGATCTGCAGTGATTGTAACCCTATTTTATGGACACTTTTAAGAAAATGTCCTCTAGATACTACATTTAAATCTTACTTAATTATTTTTATTTTTGAGAAATGTGAAACCCTGCCCTATGGGCCTCTGTTAGACTATTAAAACCAAAACTAGAGTCAGATTTCATTGTAGCAGCAGCATACCTGTACAGCAAGGGACAAGGAAACAAAAGTTTCTGTATGAAGGTTATTAAAAAAAAAATCTCAGAATATTTAGTAAAACCAAAAGTGGCCATAATTATTCAATGGTAGTTTAAAAAAAATGTTTGAATTGTTTTTCATTATATATTTTATCTTTGGAAGTGATTTGTTTGCCTCTTTATTTCACTAGGAATGCACACACGGCCATGACCATCTCTTTAGTTGTGTTGGTACTGGAAATGAAATATGCCTGGGAATATTTCTGAACATTGAGGCCAACTGGTGAGAATGGTCTTTAGTTACCCTAGCAAACATCTTCACTACCTAACCAGGTTGACTGCACCCAAAATAACAACTGGAGCATGTCCTGAACTCTTCCAGACCCATATGGAGCCTAGAAATGACTTGGAGATATTTCTAGCTGGACTGGGGCAAATTCACACAACGGGATGGTCTAATAGTTTCCTCGCATGGGCAAATGTCTCCCATGCATGGAAGTGTTGCTAGTCAAGCCTGCATTGACCAGGAAAGTCATAGACTTCCCATGTGATGTTCAAGAGGTGACAGCAACAAGGGATACCCCTTCCAGGGTTCTTTACTTGAATGTGCATCCAAAGTTGTTTATAGCGTACATGTCACACTTGTTCTAATGGTATTCAACTCTTTTCTGATCTTAAATGTATCGACCTTGACAGAAATACAGCAAAGTGAAGATATGCAGGTATTGATGTTTCATATGAGAAGTTGTATGTGATCTCTGTGGTCATGCAATCATTTTTTGGGACAGATGACTTGTTTTTCTTCTTTGAATGACGCACACTTATGCTGGCTTTACTGCTCCATCTACTCAAGAGGAGCGCAAGCCAAAAAACTTCATAACTGAGTCTAGCCCTGTGTGTCCTGTAGGCTGGGGCCATCTAACATTGTCAGTGATGGAGTTGGATCCAGCCCAGCAATGAGCATGTGCTTGAATTCATCCAAAGCAAGCAGGATCAAAGCACAGGGCTTAAAATTAAGCAGATGCTTAGGTGTTTTGTTGCTTTGGGGGTGGATAGAGGAAAGGCAAAAACTGATTGGGCAGATACAGAGAGAAACAGTGGTGCTAATACTCCTGTTAGTTACATATATGGAAATGAGCAAAGGAAGGATGAAAGTTTGGTCAGATAAAGGGAATGAGTACCCTGATATCTGTCCTTCTCTAGAACTGAATTTGTGAAAATGTGATAGAACCAAGGCTCTGAAGCCATTGTCCATCTTTCATGAACTTCAACTCCATTTAAACTGCAGCTGCCTTCCCCAGCAATGCACTATTTTTAAAAACAAGTTCTACATTTTCTCCTGTGCTTCATTGTTTTTTAACAAGAAACAAACTAGATTAAAAAAAGAAGAAAAAGCATCCCTACTGGATTTTCCCTCATCCATTTGGCAAACTTTGCTTTTCTGCCCCGCTGTTTCCTATGGAGCTACAGCCAGTGTGGCTTTCCAGCTTGTTGATTTCCTTCTGCCATAATTTTTAGCATTGTCCATAAATATCATCTCTGCTCTGGGGACTTGGAGCAATTCATCCTGCCTTCTCTGCTGGCTGCCTTTCCTGATTCAAGAGCAGAGTGTACACATGGCCAGATGAGAATCCACATACTACAGCCAGTCTCTTTGCTTATTTCAATAAAGTGCTGGGCACTGTTCTCTTCCATTTCTATCATTTCTGAGTGCCTGTTGTTTGATAATTCTTTGTGGTCTTCTTGGAGGCTGGCAGAAATAACAAACATGTGAGAACTGATGCTGGTGAAAAGGTGTACATGTGCCTGCCAAGGGGAAAGAGGTCACAGAGTTCCCCAGAACATGGATATTGCAGACTGCAATTACACAGGAGAGAAGGCAATGGACCACCGACTGTTAAAGCCTTTAATATTCATCACTGAATGTCCATTTGCTCTTCTTGGTGTTAGCAGAAAGAGGACTCGAGCTTTCTAGGAGAGGTCTGTTTTCACTTTGCCTGGTGAATGCTTCTATCAGCTGATGATGTGTGTGAATCCCCATCTTAAATGATCTTCCAAAGGTAGAAGACCTGAGTGGTTTTGGTTTTTTAACTGATTGCTCAGCTGATGAAGTTTATATTCTTGTAAGAATCTGGAAAAGGGACTATGTTAAATGTGAACACAGATAGGGAAATAAAAATATCACTCCAAAAGAGATGTTAAATGCTTGCAGCACCTTCAGGAGCATTGGTATGTGGGTGTTTGTTGCAGAATGTGTTACCTGAATTATGTGTACAGGCTAATAGGGTTGTGGTTTGCAGACTACAGTGTTACCTACTCTCCAAGCAGAGGAATCGTAAATCCATACTCCCTTCTGTGTCCGTTGTCTTCAGTCTCTGCTCTCTGGCACATGGTCATTTGTGATCACTCAAATTTGAATAGTCAAGGACCATCTTTTATTTACCATTTCACATGGTATCTCTGAACACCAATGCCATGACAGCCTGCTCCAAAATGCTTCTTTCCATGGCCTCTATACTACTACTGAATGTATGTACCTGCCATGCAGTGAAGGCCTAAGACACATCCAAGAAGCACAAATTCTTCACTTGTATTGTTGTCATCCACAGGACGTACCAGGAATGAGAAGTGGAGCCCCTACAGAGATGATGGTGGTGTTCACTTGTGGAGTTATCTCTCCATCAGGCAGGCTGGACAGGACTGAGGCAGAGGAGGGATGCACTGGAGGTGGAAGGCAGCAAAATGCATGGTATAAAAGTGGCAAACTCCATCCCAAAGGCTATTTAAATAGTAACATAATGAAGCGATAATTTATGAACCAGTTCTCCTCTGTCTTGCACTTTGTGTGGTCCTCTGCTGCCAGACAGAGTTTGAGCAGAATTCCCCTCTCTCACTATTAACAGCTTCCCAGTGTGTGAGAGCACAGATTTATTGTGGGGGAAATTGCCTTTTAACCGACCGGCTGGCATCCGCTGTCAGCCCTCTGAGGTTTTGGAACAGTGTTGCTCCAGAGAGATGGGTTCCATATCAATTTCAGTTTTATGTATTTTATTAGAGCTGTTAAATAAACTAACCTAAACCCAAGAAAACATCACTGAAGCTAAGCTTTTTATTAATAAAACACTGAACTAGCCCAACAATAGAACACTTGAACTATCAAATGGGCTGGGTGGGACATGACAGTTTCAGTGCTGGACTGAAGTTGAATTATAAGTTGTATTAAAAGCATAGTCAACTTTTGTAAATGTTAAGAGGGATTCTAAGAAAGTGGGTAGGTGTAAATTGCTAGTCAGGAATTTTACCACTGTCATTCAAATGCATTTAAAAAAATACTGATTAAATAGCTTAAATATCTCTTATCTGAACCATAGCATAAGAAACATTTCCTTATGTTTCAGTTCCTATGTCCAGTCTCAACTTCCTCTGCTCTCTCTCTCCCAGCAGACAAATAATTCAGCCTTTAAAAGAACGTTATATGAAAGTTCTTGGGGATTTCAATGACAGTTCAGAATATGGGGACTTCTAAACACATGCCATGTTTCATGACTAAGTGCCTTAATTGACTTTGGAATTTTTGAGCCGGGAGGACTTTTTAATCTGACCTTTCCTATGGCAGTTTTATGAGTGCACCTATCCCCATAAGCACATAGTTGCTTTCTGACATCCTAAAACTAAATGGGATAAGAGGACAAAACTAGAAACATGGAAAACAGATTTCTGAAAATGCTGAAGCCTCAAAAATTCATTCTTTGTTACAATCTCCTCCACTCCTGCTCTCACAGTGGTGTGTGTGGAACTGTTGACAAGTAGGTGGTTGATTGGGGTGTTGGCAATGATTTGCTGGCCAAGAGCTCATCACTATCAGGCCATCTTTGGACATAGTAGAACACTATTAAGAGATGTCCAGAGCAGCAGTTTTCCCTCAAGGGAGACATTCTAGCCATGTAAGGGTTTCTTAAAACTCATTATTTCTATTTTCTCTGCTATGCAGCATGCATTGCTGAAGTTTGGGGACATATCTAGTGCACTGGAGCGCTGCAGCTTAGTCCAGTCAAATCTGAACCAGGTCACTGCTGGTCATTGCTAAGTAGGAAAAGTCCTGCACAGGCCAAGAATTTTTAAAACATCTAGCATTTTGCATAGCAGAAATTATTGCTAGGTTTTCCTCACAGTAAATAAACAAATAAACAATGAAACTCTATATCTTGGGACATCAGGTCACTTCAGAGTAATTTTCCATGAACTTATTTGAGTTACTAGTCCTAAGTTTTCTGAGAAGTTATTATAACCTTCCCCAAGCAAGGCAAATAGGAAAATCCCAGTCCAGGTGAATCAGCTGCCCCAAACCCCATCCATCAGCAAAATCAAAATAAATTCACACTTGCAGGAAAGCTCAACATCATCCTTCTGTCCATTGCCTCTGAGACCTGACACAAAGGCTGATTCTTGTGGTGACAGGGTGATCATAATAACCTCCCTGTTTCTGGGCAGGCAGCTTGTTGTCAGTGATGTACATTGATTGGAATGGTGAAATATTGCTAAAAAGAATAATCAGGACTAGACTTACTTTAAATATAACCTTTAAAATGATCAAGTAGAGGGGAAAAATACACATCTAAAGAAAATCAAAGTTCTAAATGCAAGCAGTCAAATTAGGTGCCTAATTAGGAGCCATAATTCATTAAGGTTCCCTATGCAACTTTTATGCTTCTGTGCAGGGAGAGGCTTATCAGAAGTAGGGAGAAGTTCAAAGGACTTAGTGCCATGGGGCAGTATGTAGTCAGATCACACAATGACACTGCTTCATCTCTTCCCTTCCTAGCTCTCCACCCCACCACTGGTTATGTCCAGATGTGTCTGCCTTTCCTCAAGACCTGCAAGTAATTTATTTTCATAAGCCGCCACTCATCTAACACAGCTCCCTGTGCTGATGTTCTGTATTTTATTTTAGCCATTGTGCAAAATCCATTTATAGGATAGGCTCATGACAGTAACAAAACCCAGGACATGCCTGAAGAAATCCTCCAAACTGCTGAAGAAATCACGGAGGGACTACGCTCTCTGCTGGTATTCACCGTGCATCATCCCTTGGGCTTGTTGCTTCACATATTGGCTCTACTCACACAATATGATGGGTCTGCCCCGCCACAGGTGTTGCATGAGTTGTATGTTGTGGTAGCACTTGGAAGCTACTGATGTGTATCTGAGTCAAAACCCAATCATTGCATCACTTCCTTTGGTTCTTCCCTCACTTAGGCACCACATATAGGATCTACAACAACCTGGATATCTACGTGGGACATAGGGAGTAGGCTAAACCTCCTGGAACTGGGAAGGTAACCTGAGGCTGGACCAAACATGGGTAGAATTATCACAGAATATTTAGGGTTGGAAGGGACCTTAAAGATCATCTAGTTCCAACCCCCCTGCCATGGGCAGGGACAGGACTATGGAGAACCTATCACATGAGAAGTGACTGCTGGATTTGACTTGTTTAGTTTAGCAAAACAAAAGCTCAAGGGAGGATGTGACGGCTATCTATAAATATACAAAGGAGAGAAAAGAGTTATTTCAGCCTAAGGACAATATTGGCACAAAACCAAGCAGGCATGAGGTGTCTGTGAATAAATACGGGTTAGAAACTGGGGAAGGTTGTTAGCATTTGGTGTAATGAGCTCCCTCCTAAGCAGGAGGGAAGAAAACAGGTGTCAGTAGAAGATGGAGTGTGGTCCATTTATAGAAGGATTTTTATGACCTTTTTGCTTAGGATGGCAAGTGTCAGCACCACAGGAGGTCCTCCCAGTCATGTGTCTCAGTGCCCACCATGTGTCTCAGCTGCAATGGAGAGCAGGTATTTCTTTTACAGATTTTCAAGGCCAAATCAGAACCTAATATCTAACTTACCTGACCTCTTCCCAGCACATACGATGCCTGAATTGATTTCGGTGTTTCTGTTACAAGCATGTCCTTACTCCAAGCAGAGATTCAAAATGATTGGGAATTCACTGATCTTTGGAGCCCTGTTCATCAGGGTGCACACACAAACAGCCTGTGCACTCAGCCACAGCCTTGAGTGAGCAGCAAGTGGCACAAAGTGCCATCCTGCACCTCTGTGTTCTGCGATGGTCTTGGTAACATGTACTGTGATGTCTCCTGTGAAATATAAGGACTCGGGGCCAAGAGAGTATAAACAACCACTTGCTGTTATTTCCTCTGCTGATATTCATCAACTCTGATAGTGCTATCAGGAATCATGCTAAGTGTGGGCATCAGAACAGACTGTTGCAGGATCACTCACACACACACACACACACACGCACAAACACACATTGCCTCCTGCACAAGTGGCAGGGTTAAGGTCTGTTATTTCCTACAGCTGCTTCCATGCACAGTGGCTAAAGGAGGGGCAGGCTGAGGAGAAATAAATTAAGCGGTTATTATTTATAGATGTTTTATCAGGCACTCTTTTCCACAGCAGAGGGCTGTTTCTGGCTCTTCTGACCATGACTCATGGGCATGCGCTGCAATCAGCACAGTGATGGTTTTGTTGCTGCAGATGGGGATTTCAGGAAACTAGTTAGACTACTTTAGTCATCCAGCCCCAGAGATGAGAAAGATGTTGAAACATGGGAGATGTAATATAGATTTAGGAATACACATTTAGGTGTTTTTCAGGCTTGAGCTCTGTTCCTCTTCCAGGACAGGAGCATGCAAACCTCCTCAGCATCTCTTTCTTGATGTCTTTTGCTCCTCAGTCTCTGCAGGCATGACCACCACTGGTCTGCAACCTCAGTTGTTCCTGGGTTGCATGAGGAAGTCGAGGGGTGTGACCTATGCTAAGATCTTAAAGAACACAGGAAGGGCAGGATGACATCCAGAGGGACCTGGACAAGCTGGAGAAGTGGGTCTGTGTGAATCTCATGAGGTTCAACAAGGCCAAATGCAAGGTCCTACACCTGAGTCGGAGCAATCTGCAGTTTCAATACAGGATGAGCATGATGTGATGGAAAGCAGCTCTGTGGAGAAGGACTTGGGGGGTGCTGATTGATAAGAAGCTCAATATGAGCTGGCAACATGCACTCGCAGCCCAGAAGACCAACAGTATTCTGGGCTGCTTCAAAAGAAGTGTGGCCGGTGGGAGGTGTCTCTGCCCATGGAACTAGATGATCTTTAAGGTTCCTTCCAACTCTAAATGTTCTGTGATTCTATTCTATACTGTGATTTTAATTGCTGGCAGTTTCCCCTCACAGCGATTTCTCAGAGATGCTAGGAGAAGTTATTGCATGGGAATGCTGCCCAGCCTGGGCAATGTCCATTCTAGGAGGAATGATGTATCTCTCCGATGCAAAGATGACTCAAAATTGATGTGATAAGAGTTTGAAAAGGGCCATGGTTGCAGATTGTACACCTTCTGTCCAAAATACACCAAGGAATGGCTGCACTATTAAGATCACTTAAGATCATGGACAGAGTTGTGCTTTTTCCAGGCATTCTGGAGGAGGATTAGATTTTTACCGTTTTCTATGCATCTTTACACAGAAAGTTTAGAGGACGATGCTGATCTCATGTGCTTCTGGAAGACAGAGAGATAAGAAGTGGTGTCCGTGCTCGTTGTGCCTGTTTCTCATATGTTTCCTTTTGAGATAACAACTTTGTGGAGAAATCTGTGTAGTACTAAGGGAGATACTGGAGTATGGCTTTGAGCAGACATATTGTGGACAGGTGAAGAAATGCCCCACATGATGACAGGAAGGTCAGGAGTTCGTCGTGTCTCTGCTTTGAAATGTGCCAAAAAAAGAAAAAGATGGAATTCTGAGTCACTAGAAGCCGATAGATTGGGCAGATGTAAAATTTTTGAAGTGTTAGACAGCACTTTGATGATATGTTTTCCCATGTTAATTGCACAAAAGTAATGTATTAGTGTTGATTAGAGAAAAAATAAAAAGAGAAAATGCACTGAATCTTAAAAATAAAACCCAAACCATATGAATAAAGTTAATTTGGATCTGACTATGGAACAGAGCCATTGTAGCCACATGGTGTAACCACATCACTGAAGCCGTGAGCAGAATGGTTCTCCTTTTCCATTTCCACTGGAGGTGAATGCTGGGAAAACCTTCAAACTATTTTGACCAAAAAGGGTGGCCTCTTCAGAGAGTGTCTCTCTCTGTTTTCCAGAAGACTGGAACAGTAAGAAATAGTCTCCCTAGCAGCAAGCCTTTCACTGCTATGTTCTGTGTCTGAATTCTCTTAATTGTACATTTGCAAAATTACCTGCACCGTTTTGATTCATTCTCCAGGAAATGCCATCCTGAAGGCCCTTTCTTGGAAGGGCTGAGGTTTTCTCATCTCTTGTCTAGTTTCATCCAGAGACCTAGATTACTTTCTTTACAGGTGGTGGATCTCTTTTTTGTGTCAGTCAAGGTATGGAAGATGCTGAAAAGAGTCAGTGCACAATTACTTTTGTTCTCATCTCCTATCTTAAGGTCAAGTATGATGGAAAAATTGTATTTCTTCACCTTGTGAATGTATTTTTTGTACTCTTTCCTTTTGCAATATGTTTTTCTTTTGTAATATTTTCTTTGCACTCTGATGTTTCTTTTGAGGTGTTAAGAAGCCTTCCAAATTTCTTTCTACATATGCGCATCTCTTTAACGAAGAAGCAGGGCAAGAAGAGGTAGTCCTCCGAAGGGATTCATGAGCAAGCACAGGGGGAGAGGGTGATTAGAAAACTTACATGGCTTCATTGCTAGCATTGCTCAACATGGTGAAGTCCTCCTTGCCCACAAGAATTTAAATGAGGAAGAGAGATCCTGCCAGAATAACCTGAGGCAAAGATGAACACCCAAGTGCAAAAGTAAGTGCCAAGCCAAGCAGTGTGGGGTAGCGGTCAAGCGCTTGCCAGTGACCAGAGCAGTGGGAGCCCATCTACAGCAACCCCAGAACAAACCCTCCACAGTTTATCATATTGTGCGATCCAAGAAGGCTTAACTACAGAGCCAGTTGACCTGGGTGAAAAGCAGGTTGTGTGTATATGACATTTTAGCATAAACTAGCTATGGCTGGTTTTGATATTACTTCCTAGGATCTTTCACAGCGAAGTGGCAGTTGAATAATTCAGCAAAAGCCCCAACGCTTCTCACAAAACAGAAATCAGCTGTCACTGGGTATTAATGGAGTGAGAAAAGTAATTAGGTCTAATTTCAGATGTCTCAGCCAATTAAATAAAAGAGTGGGGAAAGCTGTGTAATTTAGCTCTGCTCATCAAAAATAAAATTGTCAAGTTGTCCACATTTACGAATCTCATGCTGAGCCCTTGGAAGGCTTAAGCAGGATTTGTTTGGGAAAATACGCAAGTTCTGCACAAGGTGTCAAGACCAAGTTCACCTTGTATTTTTCTGGTTCATAAAACTTGGATCTTTTAGATTTAAAATCTTCAAAGCTGGGCTCTGGCCTCAGACATTCCCAAGAAACCAAGCTGAGCCTGGCCAAACCAAGAGCTGTCACCAGGTCTGAGAAGAAACCCTCAATTCATAAATGGGAAATACACTCCCCAAAAGGTAAGTGTATATGCTCAGCCTGCCAGATGTCATATCCACCTAACCACTCACCCCGAGCCAAAATTTACAATAACAGTGTTCTCAGTCGCTGAGCTAGATCTTGGTCTCATGTGAACTCAATTTCCAGTTGTGCCACTTTGTTTGGTAGAGATATGCAGGAGTCAAGCTCATGTAATCAAGGCTAGAAGGTGGCCCCTAGACTCCAGCCCTCCCTGATATACGTGCCGGAGCTGGGCCAGCCCTGCTGCAGTCTCAGATATCATGTTGGCTGGCCATACACCACTGCTTTCTCGTGTTGTGTCTGCATGAAAATATCTTTGATGACACAGAAGTAACTATTGCAACAGACAACGTCCAAGGTGCAAATCTGCAGTGGAAAGTGTCAAAAGCCCAGGAGCATGGGAGTTGAGTGTGAGAAAGATATATGCTGTCTGTAGCCTTGAAAGAGAGATACAGACTCTATGGCCAGCAGCTCATGGGGTCTGTTACTCTGAATAACTGACAGGTTGGTTGGCTAATGGGGGATTTCAATATGAAACTGGACCAAGTCTCAGACCCACGCCCCTTGATCCATCACAAGACTTATGCTCAGGGCAGATCCGCCTGCCAAGCCAGTGGAGATTTTATACTTAATAGCAGAATTTGTTTTCCTTTGGCTGCATGACGGGTGCTTGTATTTGCTGATCAAGCAAAAATTTGCATGGTGACATCAAACACTATTCATTCAGTTGAAAGTCAGAGAAGAATGGGAGGAATGGAATATGGAGGAGAAGAGAGGTGGAACCTGGATGTGTTCCTACTCCGGTTGATTAGTCTTGGCTTTAAGACCCCTCTTTCAGGAATGAATGTGTCCAGCTTGTTTTATAAGAACAAATGATTTGCACAATGCCTTTCTTGCTGGCCTGTGTGGTAACTGGTCATGCTGAGACTGCTAGTGGGGTCACCCAGAGGCATCAGTTCTGGGAGCCCGGCTTCTGCCTGCTACACAATAAATGAAGGCCACTAAATGAACGTCACATTCGCCTCTGAGACCTCATTGAATGAGGACAACTTCTAGCCACTGTTGACCCGTGTGGGATTTGAATTGGTGACCCAGACATGAAAGGCTTTCTGTCCTAGTGCCAGTTCTTTAACTCACTCTGCTGTAACAATAAATATCCCCAAATCTCTTGGAACTACCAGCAATTATAACCTTAAAATAAACTTATAGCACAGGCTAGTGATTACTGAATGTTTGTTTCCCCTCTGGGAGACGTGTATCCCTCAGGAAATGAGTTTCTAATTAGATAGGAGAAGCAGGGCAGCAACAATAGTGTGGGAAAGCTAAATTAATAAAAGCTCCTAGGTACGCTTTGACCAACCCACAGAGAGAACTGACAAATGAAAAAATGAAACTGTACCAGGGATTTTAAACTTTGTCTCTTCTTGGGAGATGCCTATGCCAGTTGTGGCAGAGGAGATGTGAGTGGAGGAAGAGAAGATAGAAATAAAGATGCTATTACAGGCCTCAGGAAAAAGCTGCACAGAGCAGCCGACAGGAATGTTTCAGCCTGCAAATCCCAGACCATCTAAGGCAGTATCCTATGCAGAATTTCAGCTACTAATTCTTTGGGCAAGTTAATAAAGTAGGTGTTCATCCTCTATTCTCCTGAGGTGCTAATCCAGCTCATTTCAGAGTCCAGTATTTGTTTTAAACACAATTTTAGGGAGTCTGGATCCAATTTGAGACAGTGCCCTACCTGCTATGGGCACCCTCTGGGCACTGTATGGCTCAAAGACACCAAGATCCGTGAGGCTGGAAAGAATCTTTTAGACATAAACACATCTGATTGATTGTTCGTCATGCCAGCCGGAATCACCCTGTCTGGTTTTGTTTCTATGGGTGCAAAAGAAAGGCTTTGCCATCTCTTACTTGTATTTGTTTCATTTCTCACACTGTGTACCAATTTATAAACCTTGGAAATGCAAGCAGTCCCTTGGAAAATATCTCAAATGTCACCCGTGCAACATATCCACAGTAGAAAATTTGTTGCAAATATGCTCAGTCCCTCTGGAAGTGAATGTCAGGATCTAGACACACACCCAGGTGCTGTCCTGATGTCTTTTCCTGCAGAAGACAAAAATCTTCAACCTGCATCTTTCTGGGCTAGATCAGGGTCATTTTTCCTCAGAAACTCTTTCTCTGGGTCTGAACGGCTTTTCTGTGATGAAAGATACATCAGCATATAAAGGGATAAGCCCTAAGATGGGAGCCAAAATACACATACCAAACTGCATCCTGCAGTCCGCAGCTGTACCCCAGGATCTGCAGAGTGGATGTCTAATGTGAGATTATTTATGGGAAGTCCCTGTGGAGAAATCCCGTTTGTGTGTGTATGGTAGCATAAACAGCAATAAGTAAAAATAAAACTTTGAGGAAAATATAAGATTTAATTTTAGGTGAGAATGTTGCCTTTCTCTGGGCAGCTCAGAGATTTATTTCATTTTGAGGTGGAAAACATGCTAGCCCCAACTAAGAATATTTTTATTCTCAAGCTTTGCACACTAGTTTTGATGAATTTCAGCTTAGCCTGCAAATCAAAGCAAATTGCAGGGATTCCAAGACTATTCAAACCAAAATCAAGAAAGACAAAATTAACTTCATTCTCTTGGAACCAAAGCCCAGGATCTCAGCCTGTCAGAACCCCTCTTAAGATATCACTTTGTTCTCAGGATTAATCTCACCATTTTGATCAAACATTTGATCGACATTTTGATCAACACTCTGTTCTCAGGATTAATCACACCATTTCAATCAAACCTGCAGTTAAAACCTGTAGTTGTTACGTATTTAGTGAATCAGTACTCATCTTAGAGCTCCCAGTCTATACATTTATATTATTCTTTTACTGTGCAATTTGCCAGATGGGCTTTTATCCTTGAAAAATATAGCAAGAAACATCTCCTGACAGTGCCAAACCACATTGCTTAGGGATTCCCATGAGGTTATTAATTGAATCTGAAATGGTAGTGGCAGCAAAATATCATCATTTCAGCAATATATGTTGAAATGGCACCAGTCTAGGCTGTGGAACACAAACTGGAAAAATATTGGAAAGAAATACTGAAAATTGCTTGCTGCCTTGTTTTGACTTTTAATGTTTTAACTTGTGGTACCAGAATCCTCTATATAATGTGTATGAACAGTAAGTCAAATTTAGTTGCAGTTGGTTTGTATCCCTCCATATTTTCTGTTCATTGATTATCAGCACAATGAACAGAGTACAAAGAAGGCATCTGTAGCTCTGGACAGCGGTGGTACCTCTATCTTATCCTGGGAGATTATTCATATAGGTCACGTCATAGAATCATCAAATGATTTGGACTGGAAAGGACCTTAAAGATCATCTAGATCCAATCTCTCTGCAATGGCAGGACACTTCTCACTAGATTGGATTGCTCAAAGCCTCATCCAGCCTGGCCTTAAGCACCTTCAGGAATGGGGAATTCACGGGTTCTCTAGGCAGCGCCTCACCACCCCCACTTAAATAACAACACATCCCATGAATATGCTTTGGGGTGTGTCTCTTTTAATGTCCACTCTGCAGTGAACCACCTGCCACTCTTGGTGTCACTAATGCTAAAGCTGCATCAGGACTGCACCTGATAGAGCAGGGCTTGGAGTATCCACCCTTCACATCCTGCCTCTATCCCGGTTGTCTTTAAACCCTGTGATTGCTGTCTATGGAGTATTGCCTCCAATGCAGGGCACATATCAAGGATTTGGTTATTAAGAAAGGACAGTGGTAAATCTTTCAAGAGAGTACTAAGACCACCATTTACCATGCTGGCTGCTGTTACCTCCTTGTTCCATTTCATGCTACACACTAAGTATCTACCTACCATTTCTTTCATGCTAAGACTGTCAGCTTCTTGAACAAGTAGTATACATGTTCTGCATTTGTAAAGCACACTAAACCAGCAAATAACAACATATCTGACCAAGATGATCAAAATTAACAAACAACACAAACATCTTGGATTTTCCTTTTGTTCAATTCATTCTGGTCTCCCTGTCAAATAATACTAAGCTGTAAAAGGTAGCAGTTCTTAGAAGGACCCTCCTCCTTGAACTATTTTGCCCTCTTGTTAACAATTTCCATCTCATTTCCTATTTCCGCCTCTAACTCCTGCCGATAATGCACCTCAGCTAATACTGAAACCAAGAGGGAAAAATATATGAATAGTAGACATCCGATCCAAACTTTGTGTGGAGAATTTGGGGATGGAATGTTCTTGAGAACAAGAGGGTTTTTTAAACAGCAAAAAATGTCTTGTTTAGGAAGAAAATTTGCTCTGACACCTATATTCGGTACTGCTATCGCTTGTTCCCACAGTGCTCTCAGGTTAAGTTTAAGCATTCTTCATTTTTTTGATTGAGAGGTTTTTCACACAGAATGTGTCTACATGACAGTTTACGACAAGACCACAGCTTGTATAGACATTGTCATGTTAGCTTTAAAGCCTGAACTTGCAAATCATAGAATCATAGAATAACCATGTTGCAAGAGACCCGCTGGATCATCGAATCCAATCATTCCTGTCAATCACTAAACCATGCCCCTTAGCACCTCATCCACCTGTGCCTTAAACACCTCCGGGGTGGTGAATCAACCGCCCAGAACTGAACACAGTATTCAAGGGGCGGCCTCATCAGTGCCGAGTACAGAGGGAGAAATACCGTAACAGTCGGTGGCTGAGCTTGTGATTGCATGCAACACTGCCTTTTGGTTGGCAATACTGGCTTGCTGTCACCCTGGCTTCTCAATCTCCTGCTGTGCATCAGTTGTCACAGTGATATTTTGTGCAGTCACTCTGGACCACATCCAGAATCCAGAAAACACTTTTTTCCTGCACAGCTGGCACAGCTCTTGGTGCACAGATAGTTGTGCAGAAGTCCAGCTACTGGTAGAAATGAGGTAGTAAGGGTGGTAGAAGTGAATGGGGAAGACCCATCTTATCCTGCTATTGCAGCTGGAGATAATCCAAAACCAGTCTGTCCATTTCTGGATGAGCTGCCATGTGCTCTTTTGCAGAAGAGATAAAGGCAAACACTTTATTTATATAAGGATGAGAACTCAGGCAAGAGGTGGATATGGGAAGTCCTCCTTGAGCAGTGGTCATGTGAGGATCTCTCTGTTTTAGCAGTTTTATTACCTAACCTATATTGGAAATAGATCAAAGAGGCCTTGGCTATGAAAGGCAGGAAGGGAGTGGTCTGATGAACAGCAGCTACACCAGCAAGTTGAGCAGAGCCAAGGAATGTCCTCCAGCACTGCAACTCGATTGTGCTGCTAAATTATCAGTCCCTGGCTGATGAATGCAGATAGCTTGGGAGCTGGAGAGGGCTCAGGGCTGATGCCCACGGCAGTTCGTATGTGGTCACCCTGCTCTGGTAGACATCACTACGAACATCGGAGGTTGCACGCCAGTGGGCTTAGATGCCAGGGAGCCATTCTGGGCATAAGCATTAGGATAAACAATTTCTGGTAGGAAGGGAAAGCTGCATTTGGTGGATAAATTGTTTTGGTATTAATATTCCCAGATTTCTCTGTATGAAGGGAGGGGGCATATGTAGCTCAGAGTCTCGTATGCAGCTCTGGAAGTGGAATTCGGACTTTGTAGTGCTGTCTAATCTCAAGTTATTTGAAGATCTGTCTCTTCTTTGTGCATAAGCCAATGCATACTTGGGGCTCAAAGTTTCTTCCACTGGATATTCAGCTAATCCAGGACTGGGTTGTATAGAGGGAAGGGTATTCCCAGTTGTCCTGGCATGTAACCCTCTGGCCTGGTCGTCTTCTACTCTGGCTTATGGCCCTGGCTGGTGAAGACAGGTCTCCAAGATAAACTATGGCTCCAGGTCAGGTGTGCATATTCCTCCTTCTGGGTCCTGCCCCCACACCCCTCCCTGCTGCTGGCTTCTGGATCCGACTTTGATTCTTTTTTTATGTGTGTGTTTGTATCTTTTGGGGGCATTTATCTCTCACAGGATCTCTGCACATAACACATTTAATGGCAACACAGGACGAACTTCTCTTTTTCATGAAGCCATCTAGGATGGTTCTGACAACAGAGTGGAGCAGCAAAGCTTTGAGGCACGTTCAAGCTGGCAATGTAACTTTCTTTTATGTCCATCACAGCCCAAGGCACCATTATTTCTCCTTTACCTTCCTTGTGCCCTGTCTGCCTCATCCCCATCACTGCCACTCTGCAGTCAACTCTCTATTAGCGTGAGAGCCTTTGGNTTGCAGCTGGAGATAATCCAAAACTAGTCTGTCCATTTCTGGATGAGTTGCCATGTGCTCTTTTGCAGAAGAGATAAAGGCAAACACTTTATTTATATAAGGATGAGAACTCAGGCAAGAGGTGGATATGGGAAGTCCTCCTTGAGCAGTGGTCATGTGAGGATCTCTCTGTTTTAGCAGTTTTATTACCTAACCTATATTGGAAATAGATCAAAGAGGCCTTGGCTATGAAAGGCAGGAAGGGAGTGGTCTGATGAACAGCAGCTACACCAGCAAGTTGAGCAGAGCCAAGGAATGTCCTCCAGCACTGCAACTCGATTGTGCTGCTAAATTATCAGTCCCTGGCTGATGAATGCAGATAGCTTGGGAGCTGGAGAGGGCTCAGGGCTGATGCCCACGGCAGTTCGTATGTGGTCACCCTGCTCTGGTAGACATCACTACGAACATCGGAGGTTGCACGCCAGTGGGCTTAGATGCCAGGGAGCCATTCTGGGCATAAGCATTAGGATAAACAATTTCTGGTAGGAAGGGAAAGCTGCATTTGGTGGATAAATTGTTTTGGTATTAATATTCCCAGATTTCTCTGTATGAAGGGAGGGGGCATATGTAGCTCAGAGTCTCGTATGCAGCTCTGGAAGTGGAATTCGGACTTTGTAGTGTTGCCTAATCTCAAGTTATTTGAAGATCTGTCTCTTCTTTGTGCATAAGCCAATGCATACTTGGGGCTCAAAGTTTCTTCCACTGGATATTCAGCTAATCCAGGACTGGGCTGTATAGAGGGAAGGGCATTCCCAGTTGTCCTGGCATGTAACCCTCTGGCCTGGTCGTCTTCTACTCTGGCTTATGGCCCTGACTGGTGAAGACAGGTCTCCAAGATAAACTATGGCTCCAGGTCAGGTGTGCATATTCCTCCTTCTGGGTCCTGCCCCCACACCCCTCCCTGCTGCTGGCTTCTGGATCCGACTTTGATTCTTTTTTTATGTGTGTGTTTGTATCTTTTGGGGGCATTTATCTCTCACAGGATCTCTGCACATAACACATTTAATGGCAACACAGGACGAACTTCTCTTTTTCATGAAGCCATCTAGGATGGTTCTGACAACAGAGTGGAGCAGCAAAGCTTTGAGGCACGTTCAAGCTGGCAATGTAACTTTCTTTTATGTCCATCACAGCCCAAGGCACCATTATTTCTCCTTTACCTTCCTTGTGCCCTGTCTGCCTCATCCCCATCACTGCCACTCTGCAGTCAACTCTCTATTAGCGTGAGAGCCTTTGGTAATTAATTTGTGTCAACCAACAGGTTCTTCTTCCTTCAAGATCCTCTCTGCTGCCAAGAAAATTATTCCCTTTGGCTCCAAGCAACAGCTTTATGGCAGCAAGTTAGGAAGGCAAGATATGTGTATTATCCATAGAAAAGGCCTACAAATGTTCTCCATGGGGCTAGTAAGTCTCCTACTGCCCCTCAGTCATAATTTTCCTTTACCTAAATCACAAGCATTTCATGCATTTTGTTGCAGATATTTCCTGTTTCAGTCCTCAGGGTCCTTGGTACATATCAATGAAAAAGGGGCTTCAGGAAGCACCGTAAGCTGAAAAAAAGGTTGTTTTTTTCCATTATCTTTATTGTATTTTATTTCTATTCCCACATTTTCATCATTGAGGACACTTACGTGAAGCACTAGCATTTTTTGGGACTGTGATGTCTGAAAGCAAGCCCTCTCCAGGTGTTAATGTTAGGTGATCCTCACAATCCTGTAAGAAGGTTTGATTCATCTTGACCTGAGCCAGGTACGAATTGTTTACCGAGTTGGAGGGAGGCAGGTCCAGGGGTTATAGTGCTCAAATCAGGGCTATTTAAAGCCAAAGAAGGCTGAGAACGACCTCTTAGTTTGTACGCTGACAGCTTGAGAAGTCTGATCTGTGGTAATAATGAAGGTGGGAGCATGGAGAGTGAGGCAGGTGGTGGGAAGTTTTGGGGTTGAGCTAAAGCTTTGGATGACTGCTGTGAGCCATGGAGGAAGTTTTAGAGTTGTTTGCTGCTATGTGTGGCTGATAGGTCAGTGTCTTGCAGGGACAGAAGACACTACTTAGCTGCCTAGAGTGAAAATGGTACCTGTAGCTGGATGCTAGTAAGTCCTTTTTATTTTTTTGGAGGTCCAGACCCTGATGACCCCTGTTTTTGCATTCTGAAAATCACTGGTGCAGATCAAAATCCTTCTTGTATGTGATAGCTTATCTCATGTTCTTCCCTTGGCTGAATAAACACATGGGGGCTTCCTAGGACTCTTCCAGGAAGCCTCCAAATTGCTTTGCTAGACTAGCTTTCAATTGCTTTGGCCTCAACATTGCAACGTGGCCTAGGTCCAGCAGATCTGCTGGCATGGGATAGGGCTGAGCTTTTGGCAAAACTCAGCAGTAATTTGAGTATTTATTAGCCTGTGGTTGGGCTTTGGTAGCTGTGGAATGACCAGGCAGATACAGTTATGGGACACTGGAGAGAGGGAAAGGCCATGGACTTGAGCTGGAAACATGAGCCCCAGGTGCTGAGAGCATATTGCATTATATCCATATGGGATTTGGTACTGGTGGAGACCTGAGACTCCTCTCACTAACCATGCACATGTCCCCAGTCCTTCTGAGCCCCTGGCAGCGGAATGAGGAAGGTAAAATCTTCCCTGGATTCCATGGTGCAAGAGGGAAAAACTGGCTGGACAGTTGAGGGATGGGGCTGGGAAGGCAGTAGAAGAAATTGCAGAGACGCCTGTGAGGAAGAGAAAGGAACTGGAGCTCCCCTGCTGCTTTGAGAAGGGCACGAGATGCTATATCTGAAAAGCAATTGTTTTTTTTCACAGTCTTCAACAGAAGACAAGCAGCTGGGGAGGCCCATGCACTTCCAGCTTGAGCTGTGGGACAGGAGCTATGCAGCTCGCTGTTGGGGCTGGAGGAGGTCAAGGAGCCTTGTGGATGGGTCTGCACTTTCTCAAAGGCTTTTGGAGGCTCATGGATCTGGATCGGAGGAAAACCAGGCAAGAGCTGCCAGCTGGAAGAGCATCTCTGCATGCTGCCCTGGCTCCCTGCTGGCAGTTTCCACCAGTCCATGTAGGTTGTCCTTTAGGAGAGGGCATCGCCAGGATGCTGTGGACTGCCAAAAGTCCAGAAGCAACAGTGCTGGCAGGGCCAAATGCAAATTTTTTTTCCAGTTCTCCTTTCATGGGCTAAGCCGATCAGCCTCCGCCTTTCCAGCGTCCTCTCAAATGCCTCAGGCTGTGAGTGTCCCCATGAAGAAAGAATGGGGATAAGAAATGAAAACACTTATTTTCCTGGAGCCTGAACAGCAACAAAACTGACAAGGAATAAAAAAAATATCTTCCTGGCAACATGATCTCAAGGAGGAGTATCTCCAAGCCTTGCATCTGACCAAATTCAAAAAGAAAGCTGACTGAGGATGCCTGATATGGAGCAAACTTGACTCGATGGCCAGCAGTGTGGGGGCCATGAGATTTGTTGCTGACCCATCAGGTGGAAAGCTGAAGAGCAGCCAAGGTGGATGAGAAAGGGGTGAGGGCTAAGGCTGGGCTCTGGAATATAAGTTTGGACACCTGAGAAGGTGAACAGCTTCTAAAAAACTCCATGACTCTAGTGGGTGCTGGCAGTGCTTGCTACAAAACTGCTTCCAGGCAGAGCGCATTATTTTTTTTCCATCAGAAAATGCCAATTCATTACAATGGAAACACTCTGCAGGGCTGTATTGCCTGTGTGATGCTGTGAAAGAAGCCAGGCTGCTTTCTTACCCAGCTCCTTGGCTCCTCACAGCCCACCCTGGCAGGATGCTGCAGAACTGCAGTCCTACATTCTCTGGTTTGACCTTCCATCCCATCCCATCCCATCCCATCCCAGTACCCTGACTGCCCACTTGCTCCTTGGCCAGCCCCCTACTGACCTGTGAAGGTGAAGCAGGAGCGTAGTTTTCTGCCTCCTGGCTTGATCATTTTTTAGTTCAGGCAATAGAAGAGCTTTTCTGTCTAATTGTGCAACTTTTGGGAAGTCAACCAGTGATTAATTTTGTTCCCATCTTCACAGGCTGTTTGGGGAGGTGCTGGATCAGGACTGCCTGCCTTCATTCTGGAAGTTGGTCCATTTCCAGGCCAATGGTATTTCAATGGTGTCAGGAGGGATGTCGTTAAAATAACTCAATCTAAGGAAATATTTTGATGAATTTGTCTTTTGAGATGGAGCACTAGGCTTTTGACTTGCAGTTTTCACAAAATAGATGGGTCTGTGCAAAAGCTGCCTGTCTTGGGCCAGCAGTGGTGGAAAACCTGAGCATTTTCATCTCAGCAAGACATGAGAGCAAAGCTTTAAGTATCTAGTTTGGTTGCTTCATATCACTTTTCTCTGTAAGGGGTGGGATTCCTAGGCCAAGGACTCATAAGTAAAATCTGNGTCTTGGGCCAGCAGTGGTGGAAAACCTGGGCGGTTTCATCTCAGCCAGACATGAGAGCAAAGCTTTAGTATCTAGTTTGGTTGCTTCCTATCACTTTTCCCTGTAAGGGGTGGGACTCCTAGGCTAAGGACTCATAAGTAAAATCTAATTTGCCCTTTGCAAAGACAGAAAGCAGGCAGCTTGTGCCCAAAACTTGCTTCCCTGCAGCATTTCCAAATAGAAGCAGTTTTCTGCTTAAAATGCCCTCGCCTAGATTTTTCTGCAGGCATGAACAGCCTGAGCAATTGAACACCTATTTTGGCTGGAATTCAGAGCAGTCCTGTTCAAAATCACTCCTCTTAATAAATAAACACCATTAACATATGGCGAGAAATCCCCAGGCTGCACAATGTGGCTGCAGCACCGTGCTTGAGCTGAGCTCAGCTTGGTCCAAAGATGGAGCAGTCAGAGCTGAGCCAAGTGCAAGGAAGGGAGAAAATAACAAATGGAAAAATTAATTACATGTTTAAAAACCCCAACACTCCAGCTTCCATCATCTCAGGGGTTCGCAGCTGGCAGGGAGTCCTTAATAAACTAATTAGTGGCCGTGGCAAATTGTGGGGGAGTCTTTAAGTTGTTGTAGTTGAGTAGAAGTCAACAGTGCCTGGTTTACAGTAGCCAAGACTCTTGCTCATATTTTTTCACTGCACAATTCTATGAATAGTGGAAATTATTTACCCTGTTGCTGTTAAGGTATTGCTGGCTTTGAATGAGACTTTCCATCAGAGCTTTAATTTTGATAGAATTTTCTGTTTCACATATGTAAATAAAATATAAAACATAGCTATATAGTATACATGTATAAAAAAAGAACCTAAAATTAGCTATGAGAGTGCAAACATCACCCATGATTTAAGAATTTAATTTGCTGCTTCTCAGAGGTGCACAGCAGGTCAAGATCTTTGGGTTGCATGGAACAGCGATGCTTGCAAGTGTAAATAATCTTCGCCTGGATCTCCTTGAGCAGCATTTCACTCTGAATAATCCTAGTGATTTAGCTCCCACTAGTACATTAGTTTTAGTTCCACTTTGCTTTATTGCTGCCATGCTTAATTGATTCAACACCAGGATGGAACTGCATAATGAGGCTGCTTAAGTGTAATGAAACCCTCACATTGTCAAAAATGAATGTTTTGTCTGCAGATTCTGGAAAGATTGCTAATTAAACACTTCAGAACTGTTAGATGTAGAGATACATGCAGATTTAGGAATTTACGAAGCTATAGAACTGGAAGACTAAATTTTCTTTCTCATCCAAGGCTTCTCCAAATAATTCCCTTGTTAAAATAAATTTCAGGGAGCTCGATTTTTTCTTTATCTTTTTTTAAACAGTCAGCTATGAAAGATCTTTAATTGGAGGTGGTTATCACGGAGGGACACTTGTTCCTACCATGTAGGTTGATGTTAGCTGCCTGATTGCCTCCTGACATGTCCTTGAAGGTTTCTGCTTATTTTTTGGGTGGAGCACAGCTCAGGAGGCGGCTGCTGGATGCCTCACACCAACGGCAATTTTGCTGGCCATGTGGCTGCGTTTGCAATGGGAGACCTGAACTAAACAGCTGAGTATTGATGTGTTTTTACCCTTGCTGAAAAGGAGTGGAAAATGCAGTTTCTATGGAAAAATAACCCTGAATAGCCCTGTTCACCTTTCGCATCCCTGTGCAGCCCCACTCTGAAGCAGCCAGAGCAAATTTGACTTTCTCCACCAGGTGGTGCTGTTAAGCTGTTGTTGGGGAACGCTCAAACCCATCCAGTGATCCCCTTTGGCTGGGGCTTTGCAAATCTTCCTACTCTTGGTGTATTAAAGTTAAGCTGGAGCTCCTGTTAACTGTAAGGGCATCAGTTGAATGAGTGCATTCATGCTCTGGTTCCCTTCTCACTGCAAGTCAAATATGATATTCTCCTGTAATCCCTAATGAAAGTAACGGGCTGGGTTCTTCCAGGGAGAACGTACTCACAGGATGCATTTGAGATCACGGCTTTTATGAAGTTATCTTCTATGTGAGCAGTGTAACTCCCTGATATATGTGGAAAATGTATTGGTTTGAATGCGTCCTAGGGCACAGCGGGGCTTTACTACTGGTCTGTGTTCCTAATGTGATGTGCAGCTTTCTTTGGGTGACCTGGATAACCCGTTTGCACTCTGCTTCCAGCAACAGGAAGGGACACTGGGATCCCGTTAAGCCTCCTGGGACTCGCCCACGCAGGGCTGGTGTCTCTCCATGTATTCTCAGACAGCTATTCCTGCTACCTAGAAATGCTGTCCTGGGAAACTCGTGAAGGTGTTTTTTGATGTACCTGTAATGGCACAGTGGCTGTGACGAGGCTGCTGTATGTCCTGAGCTCCCAGGCACAGCCACAGAGCACAACCTAGATTTACATAGCTCTGTGCAAAAAGCCAGAGTCATTTGGGAAGTGTCTCACTTGCACAGTTGTTCTCTCAAGTTGCAGAGATGTCAGCTTTAGTGCTGGTATTGCTCATCTGGAAGGGAAGAGAACAGAGGTACGTGAAGATGCAACTACCTCAGTGCTATTAGCTATTAAAATGCCATAGGAGGAACACCAGCATTGACATCCCTGGAGACTCTTATATCCTCTTAAAATCTGAGGGTATTAAGAGGTAAGGTAGGCACTGTGCATATCACTTCCATAAGGAAACTGCAGCAGTGTACTCCGTCCATTGGGATTATTTATAGACTTGCCCATGCAAGCCTGATTAATGTGTTTTTTTTGTGCTTAGTTAACCATGAACTTCTATATGTCTGAGCAAACACAGCCCTTATCTTCTGCTGACTTTCCACACATGCCCTTCGAGCACCTCTCTAGTCTGCGGCTTTTCTTCTTATGAAACATTATGTTTGCATGTGCTGCGACAGGCTGGCTGGGCGTTTTGCTTCAAGGCTGGTGCTGTTTATAGAGTTGAAGGTCATGGGCCACAGAGATGATGAAAAGATGCTTAAACTGGAAGATCACATGCTTTCCAGGGCAAAACTAGATGGTTGGCAGAATTTGGCCAGCTGGAGTATCAGCACGAGCTGCTTTTGCAGAGTTGCAAGTCTGGGAAGACTTTGTTTTTTGATCCACTCACCGTCATGCGATGTTTATGCCATTGTCACATACACAGAAATGCGGTGCTGTCAACATTGTTCCACAGGCAGCCTGAGGGGCTTTGAACAACAAGCGCTGCTGTAAAGCAGTTCCGCTGAGCATGGAAAATATCCTCTAAATTTGACCAAGCGGTGGCGTGACAGGCCAGGTTCCTGATACTATAACCAATCCATATGATGTAGGGCTGAGGAGCTGAAGTGATAGTTTTTAACTTCATGTTATTAGCCAGGCAAATTAAAGAAGCTGCCTATAAAGCATCAAGGATGATCTTGCATCCCTCAAATGACGCATGAAGTGAAGAGAGTTTGTCCCCTTTATCCTTCCTCCTTCGCCAAACAAGCGCTACAAAGATGTAGGTTGGTGAATTAACAGAAAAGGGAATTAAATCTCTTTTAGTCTAATGAGAGTCCCCAAATTGGTAATTTTTCTTGCTGTCTTGGGAAATGGTGCTAATTTGCGAACAATACATCTGTTGCCACTTAGATTTGAATATGACATTTTTCCCATCAGCACTCTGTGATTGTGTGACCTTGTATGATGTTGTTGGATTGGAGGAGACCAGGGGCTACTGCATGGGGAAATGTGAGTGGAAAAGGGACCCTTGGTGAAGGAACAACAACAATTCCTGGGAATTGTTTCCTCATGACAATATCTAGATGGAAAAAACCTTCCTTTTCTCTGTCTTTGGGGTTTGTCAGATCATGATGCATCCCGTGTTAATTTGATATTTTTTCTTTAAGTGGAGAATCATGGTGAACTGAGCCTCTACTCGATTTCTGCTGCTCTTGAAGCAGAGCAGAGTTACCTGCAGAAGGCACTTTTTGAAGGCTGAGACTTCTCATGGAGCAGCAAATTCACAGCAGGAGCCAACCCAGTGTCATTTATAACTGCCCATTCCTGCTTCCTCTCAATTTAATTTCTTCCTGGCTTAATTTGCTGGTGCCCTGTCCATAACCTTACTTTTCCCCAGTGCTGTTTCTCCGTGCTCGGCACTCTGGCTACATCTCCTCAGCTGCATTTGCGGACCTGTGGAACAAGTTTCACAAGTTCCTGGCTGCGTAATGTTGATATGCCAAAGGGATTTGGTTCCCACGTATCGATACCAGTGTTGCAAGTGGTGGGGTCATGGGGTGTTTTGTACTTTGGGACTTTTGGACCAGTTCTTTTACTCTCCTCTTAAATTTCTGTCCATTGTGAACATTGTTTTGGTATTACCTACCTGCAGCATTAATAACATTCATGTGTCCTTTGTTCAAGTCTTTTCTAGGGCTTAAATAGCACCAAAAAATTCCTCACAGCTGAAATGTTCCTTTTCAAGCAAAGGGTTTATCATGACTCCCTTTTACTGTGCATTTTTTCCCCAGATAGAGCAGATGATTCATATCATCCCTTTTTGTCCTTCTTTTCCTACTTCTTTTCTCAAAAGCTGAAAAGACAACCAGTATTTCTTCAGTGCAATTGCACAACAGGGGAAAGCATTACCGGCATCTCATTTGGCTTTCAGTGCTCAGAACATTGTGCAAAGCCCCAACAGGCTGTGTGCGATGCACAATCTCTGCTCGAACATCTGATTACTGGGGTTTGGTAACAAATGCACCCACATATCCCTATTGAACAGCATGTAAATAAGAGCCGCTAATATTCTCTAAATGAATACTTTGTTTAAAGCCTTTTTTTCTGCCTATCTGAACGGAGATGCCCAGCCGTGGAAGAAATAGAGCTTGATATTTCACCCTGCTGCTTTGAAGAAACCAGACTGTATGGGAACAATATTTGCACACAAATACTTCTCTCAGCCTTTGTGAAGCTTTCTTTGTATTGCAGCGCTTGAGAACAGACAACTGAATGAAACCGGCTTCCTGCTCTCAATCCACTGCATCTCTGCTGTGAAGATGCAGAACAGAGGATGCTGATGATGCTGAGAAGCACTTCTGCAAATGTGTTTCTGTGTATGGTCTGCCAGTCTGCAGCAAAGGAATAGTATTTACCTGGTTTCACTGGGCAAACGCAATCACAGTTGCATCTTTGCCAGCGTGTTGAGATGAGGAGCTTGTTTGCTGGCCTTGAGCAGGTAGCATGTGGAAAAGGTGAAGGATAAAGGGGACTTGGGGAGGAAAATTTCATAGACATCCCTAGTGGGATCCCTAGCAGGCTCGTGAGTGCGTTGGCCAGCACAGGGTGGAAACTGCACAGAAGTAATGAAGTTATTTTGAAATAACCTATAGCAAATGTAGACACTTGGAGGAAGAGGCTGCAAATGCTCCTAGGCTCTATAATTCCTTATAATTCTTAGGAACTAGTTATCTGCTGTTTGCAAATGGACTACAGAATTGACCACTACTTTCACTGGAAAACTAAACATCTGGAATAGTGAAAAAAAGGCGTTAAATAAGGGAGACAGAGCCAACCATGCTTTATTAGAAAGTTTGGCAAGACCCTGCTTTCGGAAATTGTTTGTCTATCCCTCTAAAATCGTTAGCATGATTTTTTTTTTTGCCAGATTGCCTGTCTAAGCCAAAGGATTTCAACATTTGAGCTTTACCAATCACTCGCATCAACCTGTGTCTATCTATCAATATGAGAGTCATCAATCAACCAGCTCTGTAATCTGTATGCACTATGTATCCATCTATTCCATCCATCCAGACTATTTCCTGTAGCTGGAGAGTGGAAAGCTTGCTTTACTTTACTCAGAAGTGAATTTGTAGTGCATGTAGCCATAATGCTACTGCATACATCACCTTCTGTCCCACAACCATCATAGCAGCTGTACAATGAAATTGTAACTGTTGCTTTCCCTATTTTCTCTTTCTTTACTACCCATCTCCCTTGTAGTTTCCTGCCTGCACTCCCATGCTGGGGGAAGCGTGCCCAACAGTGCAGGTGGTACCAAGGACCGAGATATCACATGTTGGAGGCTTTGTTTTGCTTGGGTGTCCTTTGGTGGTCTAAGGCCTCTCTTGTGGAGCAGGGACTATGGCATTTCCCTGCTGTGGAGGGTGTTAGAAGAACTGGCTTTTGAAGGGTTGTGAGCTTAAGGACCATGCAGCAGTTCCCAGGGCAGGAGGTGCTCTCCTTCGGTGTTGCAAACCCTCTGCTCAGCTCTTCAGCTTTGAGAAATGCATCAAGGCTCAGAGAGTGCTTCATGGGAAGCAGTTTAGAAGAACAGTTTTGCAGTTTTGAAAAATAAATAACTGCTTTCGTGCGAGGCTCTCCGTGCCTCATTTTGGGGATTGATATGTTGCTTGTGTCTAACGAAAGCTAGAGAAAAATGTAGCTTCAACCCAGATCAAACCAAAATATTTTCAGCTTGATGGCCAAACTGACAGATTAATTATTCTCAGTCCTACTTGTGCACTGAAAACAGATTTATTATTTTCCCTTGTAAAATAAACCATGTAACTGAGAGATGTGTGTGTTTTCCAAGAGTCAAACAGCCTGATTGCACATACTCTACGTGCAAGCTGTGGTTAGCTGGATGAGACCCATGATTTTTCTCATGGTCACAGCTGGTATGTGTTCTTGCATGTAACAATTTCAAAACTGAGTTCCTACAAAAAACTTGTGCAACATGCTCGTCTCAGTATATTACACAGACCAACTTTGCAATAATAATTAATAAAATAAACTAACTAGGGAATTAAGCATTATATGCAGATTGCTCACTGGAGATGACTAACTGGCCTGACGATTCCTCTCCTTTGGGCCAGAACCTCAGTTGTCTGAATTAAGACATTGCAGAATGTGACAATATCATAAGCAATAGCTGGAGAGGAAAAGTGTACTTGTTGGGGAATTTAATTCAAGTTTTCAAAAGCTTCATGGCAATGGATAAGCTGAATATGATGCTGTTTTTCACCAGATCTCATAATAGTCCAAATAGAGGGCAAAACCAGTAGAAGGTTAGTGTAAAATAGGCATTAGGAATAGTTGCTTTGGGCGAAAGGTGAGACCATGCTGCCACAGGAGGTTGTGGAGACAGAGTCAGCAGGCCCAAGAAACTGTCACCCTCTGGCCTGGACAGGCACACACGCTCCTGGGTGGAAAACTGGTTGGATGGACGGGCCCAGAGAGTGGTGGGAAATGGTGTTAAATCCAGCTGGAGGCCAGTGACAAGTGGGGATCCCCAGGGCTCAGTGCTAGGTCCAGCACTGTTCAATGTCTTCATCAATGACCTGGATGAAGGCATCGAGTGCACCCTTAGCAAGTTTGCAGATGACACTAAGCTGGGTGGAAGTGT
>WAAB01019959.1:8621-48306 GCA_013389865.1 Piaya cayana | reverse complement strand
AGGGGGAATGGCCTCAAGCTCCGCCAGGGGAGATTTAGGTTAGAGATTAGGAGGAAGTTTTTTACGGAAAGGGTCATTAGGTATTGGAATATGCTGCCCAGGGAGGTGGTTGATTCGTCTTCCCTAGAGGTGTTTAAGGAACGGGTAGACGAGGTCCTGAGGGACATGGTTTAGTGTTTGGTGGGAACAGTTGGACTCGATGATCCGGTGGGTCTCTTCCAACCTGGTGATTCTATGATTCTATGATTCTAAGAAGGGGCTGGACAAGTTTCTTACTGGTAAAAGGAGTCGGTTCTGGCTGATGTGCAGGTTGACAAACACTGGCTGGGAACACGGAATCTATTTCCTCTGAGTATTTGTACAGCTAAAACTTGAATATTTCTTTAGTAGGAACCTCAAATGAAGTGAGTTTGCCCAAGCTGAATTAATTTGCAGCTCTCAAGGAAAATGCGTATGGAAAACCTCTTGGAACAGACCCACCCATTAGCAGACACTCCACAAATGTGATCTTTATCCTGCCCGTGGCCCAGGTGCAACCTGCTATGCTGCAGCCACATCTGTCGGTGGAGCACTATGTGTACTGTGGTCTTGGCTGGGCTCTCCCGTCCCTGCTTGGGGTGGAAAAAGGGGCTTGCAGAGCATGGGGAAGCGGGTATAGTGTAACCAGCTGCTGCTGGGGGGTTTGTTTCTACTCTTGCTAACCTATGCATGCTGTGGAAAGGCAATCCTTCCCCTTACTTGTCAAACTCCAGCACCAGAACCATGGGAGAAACAACAGAATCTACTTTTCATCTGTCTAGAGTTATTTTGGCGCAGTATGGGGCTTTGCTGTGCGTCCCCAAGTGTTGCCTAGACACATGTGAGTGAACTATGGGGTGAAGCTGGGGTGAATAGACCTGGGTCTGTTCTTGAATAGCTGCAGAAAATTCCTTTGGAGGTGTTATGTGTACAAAGAGGGTAACGCAAGCTTCCTGAGGGCTGTTACAACTTCCCTCCTTGATGAATCCAGGAGGTTTTGCACACTGGATTATTACAGGGTGCCCTTTTAGCCCCTTCTAACACGACACCATTTGCATTTGTTCTCCCTCTGGAGAACAGGAGGGAAAGAACAGTGAGATATTCAGGGACTTAAGACCCCTGCACCTAACAAAAATGAAATGGGATCTCATGCCAACTGTGTGATTCGCACTCTCCTTGCTTTGTCTGCAACTTTGGGGTTCTCCCCCAACGCTCTCTTAGGTGATTAATTCTACCTCCTGCTAAATGGATTTACAATTAAAATGGGCTTATTTGTAGCAGCCACTGATTTTTCACTTTTTTTTTCAAATATATAATTGAAAACACACCCAAACTCGAGCCGCCTGTAAGTATTAATTTTCATTTCCACAGAATGCTCTGTCTCCGGGGCAAGGAAGGAAATTCCAGAGAGTTAGCCAAGACAATCAGGGTTAATGTGCTCTTTGAAAAGTGTGGTGCAAGCAGGACCCTTGCTTTCTCATCCAAAGGTCAGTCCTGCTGCTGGGACAGTGGTCTTGGTACAGGAGGGAGAGGCCATGGGTCTGGCAGGGTGTGCATTTCACCCAGCATGGCTTGGGGGCTGTAGCCCATGTGCAGCAGCCATGGGAATGGCAATGTGGTTTTTCAAAAAGGCTGTGGATCACTTGAGGGGAAGACATATTCCTTCACAGAGGAGCAAAGGTGTTTCTCAGCTGTGTGGGGGTTGTCTGTCTGAGTAGCACAAGTGACGATGTACAATCATGTATGGGGTTGGTGCTTTTGGATTGCCCCTGCCTTGACATCCAAACAAACAAGGGCAAAGCACATTCAGCCCAGATGGGAAACTTCAGCATGGGAAACTGAAAGGAAAACAACGTTAAAAGAGACAACGTGGTCTTATCAAGTCTCTCATTTAAGTGATGGTCTCGAGCACCCAATGAAGACTCATTTACCAGTGACCAAGGACATTTCCAGAGCCTGGATGCTAGCAGGGCTGACTTGATGGCTCTGCATTCCCTGCTGCACATGGGTTCTTCTTGCTTTGGTGTGAAGATCTCTAAAAAACTCATCCATGTGCACTACAGACTTGCCTCTAAATCTGTTCTTCCAGTGTCCTGTGTATGACCAGTACCTTCCCTCTCTCCATACCTATTACACTGATAAGTTGTGACCTTGTCTCCACCTGGAAACCACACTGTCAAACCTGTGTTTTGAGAGAGCATGAAGGCTTTTTAAATTAAATTTCAAGAAATATTTTTAATGAAGAGAGCCCCCCCCTCTTCCTTCCAACAACTACTTTAGGCTTGGAAGCCTAAAAACAAATGTGGTTTTATGCATTGGCATAAAACCCTCGAAGTGAGACTAACTTGCTGTTCTTCCACCTTTTCAGTTAATTAAATTTAGTTGTGTATTTTTTAGTCCTTGCTATATTTCTTGGCTGGCTCCCATCTCCCCTCTGGAAACAGGCAGGAGTTCTGCTGGTGTGATAAGTTTCATGGTCATTCACCCAAATTCCTCTCCTCCTCCCAATCTCAACAGCTGAACTGCAGAGGAGTGCCCGTGTTTAAAGAACATTCTCAACTTCACTGTAAGCATCCAAACCAGCAGTGCAAGGCCTGCGCTAGAGCAATGAGGGTCATCTCTCCCCTTGCCCTCCACCTCCTGTTAGCAATAAAGAAAAGCAGTGGGTTTGGGATGTACACTAAATATTTTTGTCATGATGAAAAGCCTGCAGCAATATTTAGTCTGAGATTTATCAAAACTGCTCCTATCCCATAGCCTCCCATGGTTTGGGGCAGCAGCAATTTGGAAAGCATATCCTGTATGCCCATGGCTTCTGAACAAAGAATGGTTTTAATGAACAGGGACCACTAAGAGAACCTTCCAATATATATTTTTTTTCTCTTTGCAGTCTGACTTCTGAGAAGGACCATGGGTTCCAGAACATAATGGTCTAGCTGAGCTGTTGCTCATCAGCACGTTGTTCCCTTTACCTTAAACATAATCTTCTACACAAACATTAAATCAAATCCTGCAAGGTGAGACTATGGCATTTAGTCTAACTGGGCAACCTCTTCTTATGTGGGAAATGCAGAACCATGTCTGGCTCCAGAGGCTGGAGAAGGGAGATGAAAGCAATAGGCTGTTGCTATTCAGCAGGGTCACGTGTAAATTTTGTTTTCCTGTATACTTTCTGGAGGTGATATTGCTATTGATACAACTGGTAAAGCTGGTTTTATGCAGTTGCTGTGCAGCTGGTCTGATGGCTTGATAATGAATAATCAATTTTAGAAACATTTCATGTCACTTGGAGAACTGGGAAAGATGGCAAGTTGAGAACCTTTTTATTGTTGTGGTCTTAAGAGATATACCTAAGAGAACTAGACAGCGGTCGCATGACCCCAAATCCTATTGTAGAATTATAGAATTATTTGGGTTGCTCAGAGTGTCATCCAGTCTGGTCTTGAACACCTCCAGAGATGGGGCATCCACGATGTCTCTGGACAATCTGTGCCAGGGCCTCCCCACCCTCACAAGAAAAAAATCTTCCTAACTTCTTATCTAAATCTCCCCTCTTTCAACTTAAAACCCTTACCCCTCACCCTATCCCTGCAGTCCCTAATAAAGAGCCCCTCCCCAGCTTTCCTGTAGCCCCCTTCAGTATGGAAGGCTGCTATAAGGTCTCCACAGAACCTTCTTTTCTCCAGGCTGAACAGCCCCAACTCTCTCACCTTCTCACAGGGGAGGTGCTCCAGCACTGTGATTATCTTATGCACAATAATAAAATTAGACTCTACTTCTAAATGAAAATGCAAATGGAAACATCCAAATCACTAATGTCTCTGAAAAGGATCTCCTTCCTCAATTCTTGCTTTTCCTTGAAATGCTCTGGCCTTTTTGTATTGATAACACGTGGTTTGTGTGAGATCTTAAGAATACGCACGCCTTTGACAAAAAAAATCTAAACTAAGACTCTGTGTAATTATAACAATAAGTAGGGGTTTGGGTTTTTTTTTAATGCTCAAAAACATGTGAACAGTAGCTTGAAATGTTCATTTTTTCCCAGCAATCCCTTTGAGGCAGATTTTTTTTCTTTCATTAGTTGAATGCTGTGGTCCTACTCATGGCCAAGTAAGGAGCAGACCTGCACACAACCATCAATAGAAAGGGGTTGGGTTATGTCTGGAGATCATCTAGTCCAACCTCCTGATGCTCAGAGCATCAGCATCAGATCTGTCAGGATAAGGCTGACTGTGTAATGGATCTGTTCCTGCCACCAAGTACAAGGTAGCTGGATAGTCATGATACTGAATTTTTTTAAATTTATGATAGTTGGAGAAGAGGAGGCTGAGAGGAGACCTCATTACTCTCTACAACTACCTGAAAGGATGTTGTAGAGAGGAGGGAGCTGGCCTCTTCTCCCAAGTGACAGGGGACAGGACAAGAGGGAATGGCCTCAAGCTCAGCCAGGGGAGGTTCAGGCTAGACATCAGGAGGAAGTTTTTCACAGAAAGGGTCATTGGGCACTGGAACAGGCTGCCCAAGGAGGTGGTTGATTCACCTTCCCTGGAGGTGTTTAAGGCTCAGGTAGACGAGGTCCTGAGGGACATGGTTTAGTGTTTGATAGGAATGGTTGGACTCAATGATCCAATGGGTCTCTTCCTGGTGATTCTATGATTCTATAGTTTAAATTTGCTATGAGGATCATCATCATTGATACATGTGGATATGAAGTGGCTGCTGTTTTGGGCAGTTTGTGGTTCTCTAATTCTGCATTCCTGCACATTCAGCCTGTGTATTAATACATTGAAATGGTTTGTGTTCTTTCTCTAACACTAAACTCTTACCCTGTGTAGCCTGTGCACCTTGTGATGTCCCTTGGGAGAAAATTCTGTGCCATTGAGAAAATGACTTTATAACTTAGGAAAAAATGTACCAGTCAAGTCCTTGAGCAGCACAGAAAAACTCAGTTTCGTGGTGTAAGTGCGATGGCTCCAGGCAAGTTAATTATAACAGGGTTATTATTTTTTCTACCTTTGCAGCAGTATGTTTAAATAGGAGTCTGGGGTATTGCTTTGACAATGGTGAATAGTAGAACTTTATTCCTTTTAGGTCTTTACACAGAGCAAGTCAATCTAACAAAATGCATATTTATATAGCATGCCAAAAAGTGATTATATTTAATACTGAACTTTTTGTGTCCAAAAAAAAAAAATCCAGGTTAGAAAAAGAGCAGTTCAACTTTATAAAGTTGCCATTTATATAGAGCCAGGCCAAGAAACCATGCTATGGGCAGGGTCACACTAAATAGGACAAAAAAAATAAGAGAAATGCAGTTAGTGCCCTTGTTCTGGTCCTTTGTACTGGGGAATCCAGCCCAGTTTGAGGATGTGTCTTCTTTTAAGCCCTTTGTCCTCATGACTGCACCAAGGTCTTTGTGGACCAGTGTTAACAAATCTGTCGCAGACCTTTTAAAAGGCCTATTTGTATTTGGTCAGTCTGTAGGTTTATTCTGTTCAGATTCCAACTGTGCAAATCTTTCCATGGAAAAAAGGCCTCCCTGTGAGAAGTGACATTCACCACCATGAGAGTCCTCCTGCTCAGAAATCCCCTTCAGCTGACTAGAAATTCTCCTCCCCTGGCCCTTTCCTCCAAAACACTAAATTCTGAGGCAGATAACCCAAACCTTTAGCCTGTAACCCTCAGAGAGCAGACTTAGCAAACTGCTTTAAGAGCTTCATGACAGCTGAATTTTGCAAAAATTAACTATTAACCCTCTTCACGTGCTAGGGGTATAGATAAAGAGCAGCATCTGCTGAAATCATCTCACAAACCCATTGGGCTGGTCAAGAAAAAAATATTTATGTGCAATACTTAAAATACAAAAAAATACTTTTCAAATAAGGTGTATTTCTACCATCACACCATGGCTTTGCTAACTGAAAGCTGTAAAGCAGGCAAAGTTTGCAAGGAGTGGCTGTATCTTTTATTTTCCAAACTGGTTGAGGTAGGAAAAAAGCAACTTTGTGGATTGTCCTGAACAGCTCCCAGGGGTTTGGGTTGAGGAGAGGCTGGGGGAGCTGGTACCAGGGTTGGACTCATGGAGCTGGATCCAACAAGCCTCAGCAGGAGTGCACAGTGATCGGGAAGGGACAGCTGTGTGTCTCCGTGCTCCCCCGTCCCCCAGGGCTGCAGCTGTTGAAGGAGGAAATGATCTGGGGTTGGTGGAGGGGGCCACGTAGATTAAATAATCCTCCTCTACCCATCACAGGGGAGGGAGGCTCCCACCTCCCCCTCGCTTGCTCAGAAAAAAATACTTACAGCCATTTGTTATTCCCCTGTTACATGCTTGCCTGTCGGTTGCTGTAATTTGGATTAATATCCAGTTGGTAAAACTGATTTTTCTTCCTAGCTTATGGTTTTGGTGATGAGCCCTCCAAATGCTGGGCTGAAGCCTTCATGCTCTGCCCATGAAATCCAATCCATAGGTTAGACCTTTACATTGTTGTGGTTATAGAATTTCCCTGAGTTTGGGTCTGAATAGCAAATGCCTCATCACCCTGTTAGCAGCCCTCCAGCCTTGTCTTCAGGAGAGCTCTCCTTAGGGAGGGATTCCTACAGGGCTTTTCACACCAGTGGAGTTTCCTTTCCCTGTCCAGTCTGCTGACTTCTCATTGCCCATGGCAGCTCTGCCACAGGAGCTTTAGGCTGAACATTAGGAACATTTTTTTCACGGAAAGGGTCATTGGGCACTGGCAGAGGCTGCCCAGGGAGGTGGTTGAATCACCTTCCCTGGAGGTGTTTAAGGCACAGGTGGACGAGGTGCTGAGGGACATGGTTTAATGTTTGATAGGAATGGTTGGATTCGATGATCCAGTGGGTCTCTTCCAACTTGGTAATTCTATGATTCTATGATTCCCTGCTATTGTTCACACCAATTCTCCCTCCTTGCTGTGCCAAACCATCCTCTCCACCCTCAGAGTTGGTGGATTTGGCATGGGTTACATTGGCATATGACTTTAGTCATAGCCTTCCCCTTCTTTACCTCAGACCTCTTCAGCTACCTCGTTCAGCACCTCATTATGTCACCTTCACATTTCCCCTGGACCCCAGCCATGCTGCAGCTGATGAGGTATGTGGTGGAGTAACTATCCTCTCACGCAAGTTTGCAATCATTTTGCCTGCTAAAATCCCAGTTGGACTGGCAAGGGATGGCGTATAGCACATGTACAAAACCAAAGTCTTTCTAGAAACCGAGCTGTGGAAATTGGTCCATAAATTGTCTTCTCTAGACAGCCACTGCTACTGTCATCTCAGCAAAGTCTTCCTTTTCTTTTTATCTCATCCTCCGTTTGGTCCAGCTTCCTGCTGCTTTGGATCTTTCTAGTGTGCAGATGCAAGTCCACCTTTGGCTTTCCAAGTCTGAAATCAGGGCAGCTCCAGGGAGAACAAAGCTGATCAGCTGGCAGTTACTCTAGTGTAGCCAAGCCCAGAATTTGGCCATGTGTCACTGTGAACTGATTTGTCCTCCTGGCCACTTTCTGAGCACATTTGTCCCCATGTGGTTAGAAATAATTCCCCCAAAATGTCGCTAATGTAGGATGCTGCAAAACTGATGTCATGATAACATTACCCTTGAATTCTGATCCAGCCTTCAATGTAACTTCAGTTCCTTTAATATTTGCTCCTGGGAAATTGTAGTAGTTTTGGATTTGGTCTCTATTTGCTACAACAGATTTTTCTGTGGCCTTCACCTTGTTTTCTGTTGGTAGCTCCTTTTAAAATTTGACTAGCTCCAAGCATCTTGCTGCAGTTTTTCTGTAGGAGCAGAATGTGTTTTCAGCAAATTAATTCCACGGCTCATGAATCCATAAGGACCTGAAGTCAGACAGAGATTTTCTTTTTGGGAGATGTGGAAAATAAAAACATCCCTTTTCCACATCTTAGTATGCTTCTGTGTCTTCAGGGTGTAGACGTGCCCAAGGAAAGCTGTTCTTGTGGCAATCTAAGAAATTTTGAAATCAATAGCTACACAACCTTGAGAAGGGGCTGAAATTCTGTGTTAAGGCTTTATGGTCCTCAAAACTTCCCAGGATTTCTCATCTCACCTCTGGGACATTCTCACAGCAATCAGTTTTAATCATAGGTTTAATCACATCAGCAGGTTCTTACTGGGAAACAGTTGACCTTCATTTTGGATTCAACAGATAAATCCCTCTAGTAAGGAAAACCAAGAGTCTGAGCAATTATGAGATTTCATGTGAACTGGTCCCAGAGTTTTACGTGGAGTTTCTGAGGGACATGTTTCTTTTTCATAATGTAAAGAAGCAGTCACTGACTAAAAAAATCATACCAAAACCTCCTTTCTATATAAAACAAGGTTCAGATGATTGCAGGAGCTATACAGATCTCTGGATCAACAAGTCCTTTCTTGTCCTCTTTACTATTATCCTTTCTCAGCCCTTCAGACCAGCAGGTGAGTGGATGGCTCCTAGGTTGAAGGGTCCTCCAGGAGGGTTCCTTAGAGCCTTCTTGGCCTCAGGGTTGGTTGCAAAATGAGCAGTTCCAGGTCCCTGAGTACACAGCCAAGTGTACCTACGGTTTGAGGTGAGTTTCATGTGGATTTTTTTCCTTTTATTGAGCCCCTGGGGACATGGGGTAAACAATTCAGTGCTTGGCTGTGGCTGATAAAGATAACTGCATTGCTGGTATTGGAGGGAACAATTCCAAATAAGCTAATAAAATATACCTGTTGCTTGTCATTTTTGAAGGAACCTCCCAGGGAAATGTATTGATTTCCAAATGTTTTTGCCATGTTTTAAGTGGTTTCTTAGGATAAATTCAAGCAATGAGGGGTGCATAAAATTAACAGCTGCTGCGTATTTTGTTCTAGTGTCATGTAAAATACATGAAGGGCCCTGGGAGTGGGGTGAGTGAGATCAACCTCTTCCTTCTGGTTGTGGCTGCTGTTTGCTCCATGTGACTCTCCTCCCTACTCTACATTGGCCATGGAGAGATCCAGATTCAAGGTGCAGAGGTGAAATGCAATATTTGTTGCGTTGCTGTTCCCTATACTGATGTAGGAGTTGGACCCAAGATCTTGTGCTACACGAACACTGGAGCTGCAGGACCCTTACTCATGAGGTGGATGCCTTCTTCCAACTTCCCTTGCTTGGAAGGAGATCTGAGATTCCTACTTTGGGGTGAGACAGCTGCAGTGCTATGGTAGCACTTAACCTTGAGAAAGGACTGGGAATACAGCCAGGTTCTTGTGCTTGGTGCTACTCTAAGCCCGGAACCCAGCAGATTCCTGCTACCAGAAAGTGGCCTGTTTCTCTCCCTTGGCTGGTGGAGGACATACCACTTGCTGTCCCTGAGTGAGTTGGTTGAGGCAAGTTGTCTGTGTTACAGCTGAAACATCTAATGACAATGGTCTGAGTTTTACATGGTGTCCGAATTGCCAGTCCAGTTGTTCCCTAGAAATAAACTGAAATAAACTATCTAGAGATCTGAAACACAATGCTCTTCAGCCTGACAACGTCTTCACTGGGAGGATTGAGAGGTTGGTCTGGGTCTGCATAAAGTGCACTTGATGTTGTGTGGTGAAACCAAGCTCATTCCATGGCCCATTCGAGCCCATGCTTGGAGCACAGCAGGGCTTGTAACTCTGAAACTGCTGCTCCCCAACCATGGCCCTTGCTGGTCTGGGCTCGTGGCACAAAACTCAATGGCATTTATTCCTTTAGCAGAGGGCAGCAGTGGAAGAGGATATAGTTGTATGTATATGCTCACATGCATTAACACTTATGTTCTGTGCAGCCAGAAAATGAATGAAACACAACTGCCATCCCATCTGAAGGGGTTGCTGTCAGCACGTGCAGCTCTGTGCTCTGCAAGTCTCACTGTAGCAGTGTTAGCACCTGCCAACTTGTTAAATCAAATACGGTCCTCTTAAAACCTGCTTTCCCTTGCTTAAAAATCTGCTCACAATTTTTAGGCTCTTATGTTTTTATCTTGGCTCGGTTTGGCTCATTTCTCTGTGCTCTGTGACACCCGCAGCTGGCTCAGTGTCAGGATTCACACAGCGGCTGAAGGATGGCAGCAGAGGTGAAGGTCGGCAGCCTTGAGGAATAAAATAGGAGGGTGAGAGGGGGAAGCAAACTTCTAAATTAAGGGACATTTGGAAACAATTTCCTTAGTGCTTTGCTATGTGGCAGATGCAAAGGAGTTCCCCATCGCTGTACATGACCCACCAAACACCTGCTGAGCTCTTCAGAGGTCCCAGGGAGTGTGACTCGCTTCATCATGAAGTCAGACTGAAGGAGCTGCTGGGCTTGGGGCACTGACAATGAAGGTAGTGTCACTGATGCTGGTAGACTTTCCAGATTTAGTCTAAAAGCTTATTAGGGCCTTATCTTAAACAAAGCTGCAGTTTAGTGATCTGAAATAATTAATCAGACTAATAGCAGCTCATATTTATTGGCCTGTAGCTGCTGTGTAGCCACGAACAGCTGAACACACTGAACTTATCAGCTGAGTAATTGTCTCTGATAAATGAATTGCCTTCAAAAGAAAACAAGTGATGCCAGCAATCCATCATCAAAATGTCTGAGGGAAACCACTGGAAGTGTTCGGTTCATACAGGCACAATCCTGCTTGGTGTTAAAAAAAGAGTGAGGGCAAATTCTACAAGACCCTAAATCCTGTGTTTACCCCCTGAGGTCATACAGCTTCTTAGTGCATGCAATGAATTCCTTCCTAGAAAGGGCAAATATAGATATGGATAGATATACAGTATATCTATGTATTCCTGACAGTGCCCTTGTCACCTTCTTTATTTTCTTAATGCTTTTCTCACTGTATCTTCAATCCCACAGACCCAACAGGACTTTGGCCATGGCAAGTAAACTCATAGGATGAGACCCCTGGATTTAGAGAGGTGGGAGCTTTCCTAGCATTCTCTCCCCTTCTTCACAGTGATTTCTCCTGGTTGTCTAATTCTGCCTCAGAATTAAACAACAGGAATTTTGCAACTGTAAATTCTGGCTGTCACTGTGAGCGTAAGGAAGTTCCTTGAGTCAAAACCCATGATACTGCAGGCAAATGTCAGGATCAGTTAGGAACTAGATTTGAAAAAATGGAAGAAAAAGGTGGTTCTATAACCTCCTAAAATGGGAGTCCAAACCTATGCAAACCTCTCTCCCCACCCCATAAAACTGCAAGAGAGCTGGTAGCAGTCGTGCTAATAGGAAAGAGCAAGGGGATTGAGCAATTTTCCTTGCAAATGGCCTCACAAACCATGTGTGGAAAAGAAGGCACACATACCTGCCTGCAAAGAAAAGCCTGTTTGTGCTGGGAGCACATTGGAGGAAATTGTTGAAGAACAGTTCATCCATGTAAAAATATGACCCGCACGAGGCTGCCAAGGCTAGTTAGAGCTGAGCGGATTGGTTGTCTAAATGCAGGTCAGACAAATTATTGGTGCCTAGGGGCAGCTTTCAGTTACATACACCATTTTTTCCTCCATAATTTATAAAACCTATGGACAGCAGGATACAGGCAAATGGCTCATTGGGGTCCCAGTTACTCCTTCCTCTTTCAAATTCCTTGGCGTCCTTATGGAAATGCCCTTGCTATCACTGTGTTTATCTTTAGACTTGGAGCAGTTCTACTTGCAGATTTCGGTCTAGGCTGGAGGAGGAATCATACTTTTCTGCAAGAGAAATCACCTTTACATGCCCTTTTTTTTGGCTTTTTGTTAATAGAACAAACATCAACTTGTTCTGGTGGGTTTAATGCCTTTAGTTAGCATGAAGATGTCATAGGTATGTCAGACTGTTTTGAAGTGATGTTTCAATCATCTGCTCTGCCTTCTCAGAAAACTGAGAGGTCACTTCTGCAGAAAGCCTGGAACTTCTGCTAGCACAATAGCTTCTTTAACCACGGCCATTATGTGAGAATTTCAAAACACGGAGAGGCCCCCAAAGTTCCACACAGTCCATTTAAAACAAATGTATTCTAAGATTAGGAACCAATATTTTTCTTGCTGTCCTAATTATAAAGCAGCTCGAATAAAAGGAAAGGCCACGTTGCCACCCTTCTGTTTGCTTCATTTCTGTTTTATAGAGAAAAATGGTTTACAGCCATGGGTTAAGAGTCAGGACTCCTGGGTTCTTTTCCCAACTTAGCTACTGACTCATATTACCTTTGGCAAGTCATTTAACATCTTTGCTTGGCTTTCTCTTCCGTAAGAGAGATGTAATAATACTTCAGTGGCTTAATTAACTAAACCTTGTAAAGTACTCTGAGATCTTTGGATGAAATTGTTCTAAATGGTGCTAAAATATTACAATAGTAGAAACAGCATGATAGCAAAGCACAGAATTTACCAGGCAAGAAGAGACTGTCAGGCAGTGAAGATCCCGAGAGGGAGGATGGAGCCTGAAATATCTGCCTGTTTTGCCAAGGAATATCTTGCCTTGATGGGTGGTGGATGTCATGTTTTTTGGAGGTGGTGGAGCAATGCTTTTTGACTAGAGGGCAACTTGGAACAATAGGGCTGAGCTGCAAGTCCTTGAACTCGGGTTCAACAGGAAGGAAAATTTGTCCTGTAGTGCAAGAGTAGGGCAAATCTGTGTGCTTTGGCTGTTCCTTTTGCAAGGAAATCTTTGGGATAAACTGCTGTCCTTTTCTATTTTTGCAGCTCTTCTGAGGTTGATGGTGCAGTTTATGCATAACTAACATCTCCCTGTCTCTGTGAAGAGCCCTGACAGTTTCAGTGCATCCTACAGGCAAAGGTGCTGGATAGAAACAAGCGTGGTTGGGCTCCAGTGCGATTCAGAGCTAGCCCATAAACCATCCCCATCATGTTTCATTAGTCGTCAGCACGGAGAAGTTAACAAATGGGCTGTATCGCCTCGGCTCTCGGCTGGGTCTGTGGGTGATGGATTGCAGATGTAGGAGCTCCTCCCAAGACATGCGTGGCCTCACCCTGTGTGCAGTGTGAGGCACTCCAACGTTAACATGGTTTCGAGGGAGTGACCCATGCTGTGCTGCTCCTTTGCATCCATATTGCCTTGGACGTTAAAGAAAAAAAGAGTCTGTGTGTCTTTTAGCACTAATTCTATGCTTATGAGGCACTTCACCATCCCAGGCAGGATGAGGACCCTACCAGATGGGCAGAGGGGAAAACTAAGTGCATGCCTCCCATGGCTTAATTTTTAATTTTGACAAGCAATCTGGCTTGCAGCAAGGAGGGAGTGAAACAACCAGGAGGGAAGAGCGGGGAGAGACTAGGAACTGCAAGGCATGCGGTTTCACAGGCTTGCTGGGTGCACAGACACAGGGTGTTGAAATGTTTAAAAGGATTCAAGATAAATAAATCTTGCCCAGGCCCTGTCTCAGCAACGGCTGTTAGCGTAACTCGGCACTGGAGCAGAAAGTAACCTGCTCTTTATAGTGAGAATGACTCGAAACGGGTTAATCCATCACTCACTTCTCCCTTGCCCTCACTCTGTTCTGTCTGGGATAATTTCTAATCAGTGCCTGGGTCCAGACATCGTCTCAGCAGCTGGCCCTGACACAAAGGCACAGCAACCACTCCACCCCCTGCCAAATGCAAACCCCATCCATGCTTTAGTTACTCCAGGAGCCAGCCTCAATCTCTACATGCCAGCCCTGTACCTGAATGGGACTGTGCTTGGGTGCTGCTCGTGCCCAGCACTACTGGGTAACCTGTCCCTCTTGCTTCTCCTGGATGCCCACCAGCAGCCAGGGAGCTGCAGCCTGACCCACTGCCCTGTAACTGGTGAGCTGTCCCCATTTTAGTAGCTGGAGAGGACTGGGCGGTGTTCTGGTTTCCCACTCCACGCTCCTTTCAGCAGTTTCAAGTGTTGCTTAAGCGCACACACGTATTCCATACTAGTTTCAAGGCAAACCTGACTCTTTCGATATGATTTCTCTGGAACCTGCCCACTTTCCCCCCAAATTTACATGGTCTGTCTTGACTCTCAAGGTGCTGCTACCTCCTGTGAGATTGCCAGTCTCGGTTGGAGGAGTCTAGTACGTACAGTAGCATGGGACTATTATGGACTAATGTATGCAAGAAAGCAAAGGAGCAGAGATGCAATGAGGAGCCACTAGTTTTATAACAGTTTTCCACCTCTGCCTCTTAGACACTCCCATTTGAACAGGAGATGGGAATGGAGGTACAGCTTTTTTTCCATGTAACTTGTTTAAGCAGAAGGAAATATAAAAGAAGGGCCACTGGATCTTGCAAATGGGTGGTTTGTTATGGTTAAAGCCATGGATGTAAAGCAAGTATTTGGGGAAGCAAATGGGTTGCATTTCCCTGTTTGTGCAGTCCGCTTTCAAGGGTCCATTGAGTGAATCTCTCAAATATACCATTGAAGCAGATCTGGCTGTCTCCAGCACAGATATTGTATGGACCACAGTGGGGAAAGAATACAACATAGGTCTAACAGTTATTCCTTCTCTGACCGAGGAAGGATTATCTTGGTGCTTTTCTTGAATGTCTTCCTGTGATTTAGGAAGAATTTCAGCAGTAACCTCCAAACCTCATTTCAGATCGCCACCAAACAGCCCTCAACTATTTTCTAATGATCTGGTTCAACTTTGAGCCATCTGTGTCCTCTGAGTCTTGCAGTCCATGGCAGATCAGCTATATATCACTTGTCTTTTCTTTGTAATGTGTTAAGACAGGGATGCATTTCTCCACTGTTCACACACCCATTGCTCTGCTCTGTCCTCTCAATGCGCTGGGAGGTCCTTTTCCTGTATCGTGCGTAGGACTGGCCCATCCTCCCTTGGAAGCAACCCACTGTGCTTTTGAATCATTATTCACCTCCTGGTCCTGCCCTCCCATTGCTCTGAATGCCATGACATGAGTCATTCCCCAGTTTTCTTGTCAGACTCCTGAGGAGGAACGATTCAGACAGCATTGCTGCCGAGTGTGTCATATGATTGAGAGAGTGTTGAGAGACTTTCTGCAAGTCAGAAAAGAAGCAGCCTTTCCCAGAAAATGCTCTGCTTCATTCGTGCCTTCCCTTCATGGATGATTTGATGTTTCCATCACCCATACTGGTTGGACATGGGCTTTAGTGAGAGATAACACTGCTAGATGTGGCTCCAGAATGTGCCCAGGCAGGATGGGCATAGCTGAAGTGTCATTTTTCCTCTACTCTGCTAGAAAAAAATGCCCTAAGAGAAGATCTTCTCCCTCTGCAAAATACTTGGCAATGCCACAAGCTTTTCTTGGTCTGAGTTTGCACTGGACTGTCAGCCCTTTGGGCAGATCCATAGCCCAAAGCTCACCATGTGGAGATGTCAATTTTCCCACTGTTGGTGCCAAGTGGATAATAACGTCTCTCAAACAGTACAATGCTTCCTTGAGGTGTGTCATGGTGCACCCACAGCATCATCTGCTTGGTGCTAAAACTGCTGTAAACCTGGAGTGGAAGAGGGTGGTGGGTCAATTGTGGGACTCATATCTGGCACTGCTCTCCTTCAGAGTTGTGTAATAGTGGCACTTGGGAAATCCTTTGGAGTCTGTGTGAACAACTAGCTGGACTTTTCAGTTTAGAGCATATTCATTAGGCAAAACCCTACAATAGACCAGTTTGTTGGGAAAATGAAGACTAAAAGTCAGGCTGGCTTGAGGTTGGTGGCGTATGGAATGGCTTCTCACATGCAGAAACCACAGAGGTCCTGGAGGTTTCATGACATGATGTGTCTTTCTTCTCCTTTTTTTTCTGATTGGTTATGTTAACTAAAAGACAAAGATGGAGCCTGTACACATAGGCTGGTGTCCCTGTATCTAAACATGTATGTGTGTTTCCCCATATATATATATATACACACACACATATATATATATATACACACACACACACACATATATGTCTTGTTTGTGAAACAAAGTAATCTGTGTAACAGGCAACAAAGCAAATCCGAAGTGATGATTCCCAGCAAGGCCGGAGGGAGAAGGGGATGCCCTAACCCAGGGCTGATCTGTGTGCTGATGCGGGGAAGAGGGTTTGGGGCAGATGCATTTCTGTCTGACGTTGGAGGGGTTTGCATTGTATGGGGAAGGCTCAGATTAGACCCTGGTTGACCTCAGTTGGTTTGAATCAGGAGACTAAGGAGGAATGAGTTTAAGGCATGGGAGATCTCCTCTGCCATACAGTCAGTAACCTTAATGAGCTGAAAATGTTGTTTTCTGTGTAATGTAGCACCTGATGGTTTGACGTAGTGTTCAAGAGGGATTTATAACTCTTGACAAAGAATATTCTCAATGTTTATTTTTCTGTTTCAATCCAACCTCAAGTAATGGGATTAAAAGAAGAAGGTAAATTTGGTGGGGAAAGGTAACCAAGAAGCCTTTCTCAAGGCCAGGGCTTGAAATGAAGCCCCTTGCTCTGTACCACACACTGGGAATCATCCTTCTTGGCTCATTGGAGTTTGTGAAATAGGCCCAATATATGGTTTTTAATGAAATCCTCTAACTTTATGTGCACGGAGAAGTCCTGTTGCTTTTAAAGGGAAGTTCACAGACAATGAGAGCTACTTTTTTTTTTTGCTGTTCAGCCAAGGTATCTCCCTGCAGGATCATTGCATATGTTTGTAAATTAAATGTGCAAGACATGGAAGAGTTAGTGCACTGCTCTCCATCTGACCTTTCATGGGCATAGTGTCAGTCCTGATCGTAAATAACTTTTGTCCCATGAGCAGGACTTACTTTTGTTGGGTCCTACAGTAATATTATTTTAAGAAATATCTCAGCTTTCTTGCATTTTCTCTTGTTGTTCACACAGATCAGACCCAGGTTGGCTTTAGGAAGCTGAATTTTTTTTGAGATAAGGAGGTTTATTTTGGCTTAATCTCTGTCCCCACTTATCACTTTGTTTGAACACAGACTGTTTTTTCTGAAGTGAGAAGAACATTTCAATAACGACAAGACCATTGTGTCTTCAGTCGCCTTTTCTTTTTGCACTTGGGTGTTTTTGTTTCTCCACCAAGGCAAACTAACTATTTCTCACATAAATCAACAGATGAAATGCACCCAAGAGAGCTGACAAAAGCCAGGGCTCTGTCCTCTAGCCCTTGATCATCCCAAATTCTCTCTACTGTCAATGGGAATCAGGGAACATAGAGGATGAGGCATCTAGTGAGAAAGAATCCACCAGTGAAAATAAGTCAATAAACCTCCAAGTCAGAGGCATCTGAAGACTGGCAGAAAACAAATATGGTACCTGTCTGTAAGAACACCATGAAATCAAGGCTTGGCATCTTCTGTGTTATTAGCTTGTTGTCTGTTTTGGGGAAGCACCCAGACTTCATACTGTGTTGAAGGAGATTGTGTAACAACATTTGGCAGAAAAGCATCCAATAGCAAGCAAACAACATGGGTCTATTAAAAATAGATTATGCCACACAAATATATAATCGCCTTCTTGATTTAGTAGATGCAGCTAATCTAGCACAGCCATCATGTACTTGGGATTCAGTAGGGTATTTGATATTGCGTTGTGCTAGAAACCAGATAAAAATACTATGTGGTTAAAAATACACTTGCTCAGGCTGTGTATTATCCAGGAGCAGAAAGCTGTTGCTATTGGTGACCTCCCCAGGGCACAGCAGGGTGCCAAGGAGGTCAGTAGTGGAGGTGGATTCTTATTTCATGCCTTCAAGACCAGGCCAGTTCCCGGTCATTTGGGGACTTGCTCGGTCCCAGAGTAAGTATAGGAGAGATTTGTGGGCTGTGGGCACCATCTGTGATGCTTGCAGTGAGATAGCCAGTGGCCAGTCCTTCCAGACACAGGGACGCTGAGAGCAGGCAGCACCTCCAGGGATGGTGAATGGGGCACTGGTGACAGGGACCCTCCCATCCCTGCAGTGAAATGCTGGAGTATCGCAGGTGGGAAGCAGCAAAAGCAAGGTATGGATCAAAAACCCCTGCCATGTCCAGAGCAGGGAATGGGACAGGGGATGAAGTGGTATTGCCCTCCAGGAAGAGAAAGTGTGGCCACAGGCCATAGGATCCTGCAAAATGCACTGAGGGAGGGTGTGTTCATCAGTCCTGATGATGTGGCAGAAAACATTTAACTGCCAGCTTGTGATGCCAAAAGTGGAGCAGGACAGAGCCAAACTAGAGTGGAGAGGGATAAAACTGTGGTGGCAATGAATGAACAGAAACCCCAGTAGATCTGAGGAAAAAATGAGTTCAAAGAAAATTTGAAAGTTGCATGAAATAATGAAATAAATAGTTCAGAGTGCTGTTCTCAGACACTCACAACCCCACAGTGCTAAAAGACCCCATACTGAATATTTTAATCAGTCTTGGCCTGTGCAGTCTAAGAAATGTAGGCATAGAAATGATCAAAACCAAAATGCAGCAAGTTTTAAAGCTGATGTGTAAGGAGGATATTTGGTGTGCTTGCAGGCAGGAAAAGCAATTAATATTTTACAACTAATGGGCTGAAGCAGTGATGCAAGTGAAAGGAGAGACTCATTCTTGGAAGATGACTAGATAACAGCAGTGGTCAGATACCAGCAAAACTTATGCCTTGCCATGAGATGGTTTTGGAATCACAGAATCATCGAATAGTTTGGGTTGGAAGATACCTTAAAGATAATCTAATTCCAACACCCTGTTAAGTGCTTCAGTTCTCATTTCAACCGGCTGAACCTTCAACATCAGGACCAAAACTCTTCTGCTGTTGGTGACCCTGATGTAGGCGTAACTGTAAGCTTAGTCTCAGGGAGCATATTCCTGCTTTCCATATAATACAGAGAGACAGCAGGGATTGCTGGACTGCAACATGGTGCAATCCAAGCTCCCGATTACTCATCTGCCAGATCACGGAGGGCACAAACCAACCGTATTACTTCAAAATCTGGACATGTTCCCATATCTCCTGTTGATGACAGGTTTGTGCAAGAAGATACCCAGCATGTTAGGAAGTGAGGGCAGATTATAAGTGGGCAGGCTAGGCTGAAGTCATCTAAATCTTGTAAAACTCTCTGTCTCTGCTTCTCCTGCTTTAGTCAAGCTAAGAACGAAATGGTACTTCAGCACTGGCTGATACCTGTGTGTAACATCATCAGACTGCTTTCACAATAATCGTGATTTACTTGAAATTTCAGAGCATGATACAAAGATATTTTGAGACTAAACACATTTGCAGAGCTCATTATGGCCAAATAATTAAATATTACTAAGATGGCAAATGCTTGCAGCTGCCTGTCTGTCATGTCCCGTACCCTGCGGTGTCTGAAACGCACTGGCTATTTCCCTTTCCTTGGAACAGGAGATGATTTCATCCTTTCATACCATCTCCTATAGCAACATCATGACATGCCAGCTTTTTGGTGGGTATCGCTGTGCACCCAATTCATCTTGCTCACGCTAGAACTGCTGATGACAATCCCTAGAACGGATCTTCCCTGAAGCTGTGTTTGCTTAACCAGTATTTAGTGAAACTGTTGTTTCTAATTTGTCTGTCTAATCTGTGCCTAATTAGCTCCTTTTGAATCCATCATCCTGCACACCTACTTCTGTGACTTGATCCTGGTAGGTGGAGAAATGTTGCTGTTGAAATCAAGGGAGCTATGTTGGTACAAGTGAGCTCAGAGTTGGGCATGATGTGGCAGTGCTGAAAATTGCTCTACTTTCAGGGGCCATGTTTTAAAAGTGGATTATAAATCCTGCTACTAAAACCCAAAAGGATTTATCAGTTAATTTTTTTGTATCAAGCCTAGGCTTGCACATTCAGACCAGTTACTTCTCCATGAAGCCTTTTCCAAGATCACATATCCCTTTACAATTGTGTATCCTCATTTTTCTGCAGCAAAGGGTGGGTTGGGAACATCTAGTTTCCCATATTCATGATCCAGATGGGTAATTGGCAGCTGTTCTGAGCATGTGTCCTCATGCATTTATGGATATTCATGATCTTCCTTAGCAGAGAGATGAACACACTTTGTCTCTGAGGATTCCTCTGAATCTACTTTCTTTTTTCACTTTCCTGTAGCTTTGTTCATCACCTGCAAGTAGTTCATAGCTGCACAGCTGGCCAAATGGATAAAGGGGTATCTCAGTGTCACACTACAGAGATATCCTTAAGTGTCATTTCTCCTGGAGGCAGGAAAAGCAGGCTAGACAGATCAGGGCTGTGTTTTGCAGCTCCTACGTCCCCATGGTCCTCCCAAACACTGCCTTGTTCTTCAAGTTCATTTCCGTAGGTGACGCTGTTACTCGTCACAGATGTGAGCTGATCTGATGTCCTCAGATCTCACTTCTTGAAGGCATAAGAAAAAAGATTTTCGATCATGGAATTAAGCACGACTCCCAGCAAGGGAGTCCATAGGCTCTAACCAGAAGATGGCACAATGTAACCGTTGTATGAACCTGGCTATTAGAAAGCCTTCCCTAAATAAAAGAGTGGAGAGTTGCTAAAACAAGAGCTGAACTGCCAGTTTCCAAGGGGTGTATGGTGGCTCCTAGGTGATCGGATCTGTGTTGCACATCACGCATCTCTCTTCCTGGCGTTTTCTTGTGCTTCTGCAAAGGTGTCCAAGCCAGTGTGTGCACACGCCTCTTCCCTCTCCCCCACCCTGCATGCATAGGTGACTATATTGCATATACATCCACTTGTCTGCATGATTTCCATAGGGTTACACCCACCTCCAGGGGGCCCGAATTTGGACAGCCAGCAGCCCCACCTGCTTAATTATTCCCTCGGCCCACGGCAAATCTCAAACCCTCCAACAGATGCACGTGAGACCCCAGGAACTAGTGTATTAGGGACCCCGAGCTGCCATCGCTAGCTCAGGGTCGTGGTCTCCCCACCTGTGTGATGCACACCTGGGCTTGCTGGCAGCATGGGGTCCCAGGTGTTCCCCACGCTTGCATTCCTCTGCTCTCCTTCCTCTGAGCTTTGGGGACTTTCTGCCCGCATTCACATGACTCCTGTGCACTCAGCCTAGCTGTGGCCTCTACACCTCATAACAAAACTACTCGAGTTATGTTTGTGCTGAGCTTCAGGAGCCAAAGAATGGCTGGAGAAGGACGACCTGGCTGAAAGGTGGTGAAGGAGACCTGGATGTCTCCACTGCTGTAGATAACTCTCTTACTCTAGAAGGGTCCCATGGCTGGTGTCACCCTGTCCTTGGGAAGACTGAAAGTCCAAAACTCCTTTTATAAATGGGAAACTGAGCCCATAACAAAATATCAGACTGAGCATGCAGAAGATGAATGCAGCCAAAAGCTGGAGTCCTACCTCTGTTGACTGAGCAGCGTTGACCGGGGCCGTAGGCAAGTGTGTAGCTTTTTTTTGTGGCAAACACAGCTACCCTCACCATGCCTCTGATCAAATTCTTGGGCACATTGTATTGCTTAAGCAGTTGGGACATGTAAAGCCCTCTGAGAGTCTTGTATGAACAGGCCTGTAGGAGTGCTAAGTGTTGTGGTGCTGAGGATGGATTATTTTAAAGGCAGGGCCCAATTAACGCTGTTGCTGGTGAAGGTATGAAAGGCAGTAGCTTAACAGCAGATCCTAGAGACATAGCTGCACCAGGAGTGAGCAAAGGCCACTTTCTCTAACTTTCTTCATCTTTTAGCTTGGTATTGACATCAAAGTTGCACCACTGCCTATCATTGTAAAAGATATGTCCCAGATTTTTTAAGTCTGTCTTCAAGGTCAGAATTGATTCCTAAGGTTTCTTTGATTGCAATTCATAGAATCATATAATCATCAGGTTGGAAAAGACCTCTTGGATCATTGAGTCCAACCAAAAATTGATATTTTTCATTGATATTTTTCATTTCACCTCTGTACCCAACTCAAATGAAACCCTTTTACCTACCTAGGAGGATACAAGTCTGAGAAAACCACAGTTTTCACAATGGTATAGAAAGCCTAAAAAAAGCAAAATTACTTGCTTGTGTTGTTTCTTGTCTCAGTGAAATTTGCTCTTGGTGTGCTTGATAATATTTGCAATAAATTATCCTCCTCTGAACAGAAATTGTTGGGACTAATTTAGGTTTCAGGGCATAAATCCAACCTCAGAAGACTATAATAATGTGGCAGCTCTTTGCCATTGAATTACATGTTAAGTATCTTAGAGTGGAACTGTAATTACATGCTCACTCCAAGCATTGACAAGTAAACAGGATTATAACAGTGTCTGGAACCAATGTTTGCATGAATTCTTCTAGAGAAAAGAGAGGCTTGAGGACACATATGGGGTTTATTTTCTGGCTGTAAGCATATCATTGTTATTTATTATTCACACACTACTGCTGTACATGGCAAAACAGAGGCTGTGCAAGGACTTACCAGCTAAAAGGAAGACATGGATAAGAAAAGAAGATATGACAGTAAATGTTGGCATTTTCAATGCTTCCTTTATCTATGGAAGTGGGGAGATAATCAAATATTGACAAAATTTGACGTAGCTCTGGAATACATAGGGAGAACAACAGAGATGTGCCACCACAGAGTCTGCACTGAACCATGCGGACCTTCCAGTGATGACCAATACCTGTCCTAGCAGGTCTGAAGGGCTCTATGCATAACTTCTTAACAGTTTTTCCTCTTGCTCCCTAGCAGTTCTGGGTCTCAGAGGACTTATCTGGGTGTGGGATCTTGCCAATGACTTTTGACCTGGACCTGGATATCGTATAGTTCAGATGTAAGGAGCAAAGTGGCAGCATGTTGCATCTTCACAGAAAGGGTCATTAGGCACTGGAATAGGCTGCCCAGGGAGGTGGTAGACTCACCTTCCCTGGAAGTGTTTAAGATGCAGGTGGATGAGGTACTGAGGGGCGTGGTTTAGAGATTGGTGGGAATGGTTGGACTTGATGACCTGGTGATTCTATGATTCTATGATTCTGTGATCTAATGGAGCTCAGATGGGTGTCTCTGTACCACCAGGAACGTTCAGCAGCAGAGGGATAAACCACACATAACTGAGACTTGGTAGCATTTCTTTGGCCCTTTCTCTTTTGCTTAATGCTGGGGTGAAGAAGGGGCATGATTAGCCAAGGGTTCCTTATGGCCTAGACAAACACGTAGCCTCCTAGGCTATGTTCAGAACTCACTGAGGTGAGGAGATAAATTCCTGGCAAAGCTAAGAAATGTCTGCAAAGCTTCTGTAAACATGATACTAACTCAAGCAACATGTCAGGACAATGGGAAGGTAAGAGGAAGATGCTGGGAGTGCCACATGCTCTTGTAGGTGTTTGGATCAGGCACTAGAAACCAAAGCAGCATGTGTCCTACAGTGTCTCTATGAGCGTTTCTGTCTCCAACAGGCTGAAAAACAAACAGCTCCAGGCCCAAATGCTCCTGAGCTTTGGAAAAAGTTGTAGTCAGTGATGAATTCTGTGGCTGCAGCTAATCTCTGACCAGTATTTTATCAGCCTTGCCCCATGTGCTCATGTCTGCTGTTTGTACAAACTCTTCTTGTTAGGCGATGGTGGAGTCAGCCACTCGCCCTACACCTCCTGCATCATTAAGAGACACTTTCACACCATCTGTCCTGCACTCTGTGGTGGTATCCAGGGCTTCATGCAGGCATCCTCACTTCCAGCTAGGAAGAACAGTAGCATGACTTGCTATAAATCAGGAGCCTGCATGTGATTGACATTTGAACTGGCAGCGAGAGGGGAAAAGACTGGCACCTGACTTATGCCTGCTCTGGGCTGAAGCTTGGGTGTGTCCTTGTGGCAAACCCTCCTCCAGTGAAAATCCTTCAGCTACATTCCTCTGGGAATGTGAGGTCTCTCACTGTTGTATGTGTGTTGCAGATTGACTTGTTCTCACACTTTACATTGCTCTTTTTTTTTTTTTTTTTAAATGGGAAGTGTCCATAATGAAACACTAAGGTTTCTTGGCAAGTACTGGGAGTCTGGGCTCCAGAGCTACAGCTGACTGGGAGAGATCATCTAAGTGACTGAACTTGTCAATGAATCTTACTTCTCCATCAAATGCAGATGCTCGTAGATCAGTGGGACACGAGGCTTCATTGAGATGTAATTTATGCATGCTAGTAAAATGCTTAGAGATGCATGAGTGAAGAGACTAATGTATATTTATATGGCAATCAAACAGCTTCTTACACGAGCCTAAAAACTGATGAGCAGAATACTGGAGTCCTTATGTACGCAAAGATGACCCTGGTTCTGTGCAGAAAACACACATGTAAGGCTGGAGATATTACAACATTTCAGCTTGTGGTTCCAAGCATCTTCACCTCCTTATGTCTTTAACAGTCTTCCCAGGAAAAGGAGTTTTTGATTCAGCTGCCTTTTGTACAACTGAGATTGTTTTCAGAATACTCTGATTGGGAAAACAGAGCTAAATGTCTAAAATATGTGGTTTATTCCTGGAAACATCCTGGAAGCCAAACCAGCGTTCAGGTTTGTGTTTAAATCCGAAACAGTGTGGCATCTAGTTTTAGGGCCATAATACCATGTTGTTCAGCTTATCCAAGTTCACTGTTTTGATGCATGGGACTCCAGTGACCTCAGTTAGAAAACCAGTTTCAGGCTTGGCTGTGCCCTGGATGGATTCCTGCAGAATCACAGTTGCAAATTTTCTCCAGCATGGCCACAACATGCCTTCCTGCATAGCGCAACTGCACCTTTGCTTCCAATTAAATCCACAGTATCAATGTGAAGAGTAGTACTAAATGGCCCCGAAGTGATGGGAACAACACAGCGTCTCCTGCAAGAATGTACAGTCTCCTTCTGCGGGATGGTACTCATGGTAAATGTGACTTACATTCTGATTCTGCTTCCTGAAGAAAACACAATGACAGAAGAAGTAAACTGACCTGTCAAGAGTTGAGTATAGGAAGGTTGTTTAGCCTGGAGAAGAGGAGGCTGAGGGGAGACCTCATTGCTCTCTACAACTACCTGAAAGGAGGTCGTGAAGAGGAGGGTGCTGGCCTCTTCTCCCAAGTGACAGGGGACAGGACAAGAGGGAATGGCCTCAAGCTCCACCAGGGTATGTTCAAGCTTGACATAAGGAAAAAATTTCATGGACAGGGTCATTGGGACAGGAACAGGCTGCCCAGGTATTTAAAGGATGGGTGGATGAGGTGCTGAGGGGCATGGTTTAGTGATTGATAGGAATGGTTGGACTTGGTGTTTTTTTCCCAACCTAGTGATTCTGCGATTCTGTATCTGCCAGCATCAGCTGTATGAAAAAAGGCAAGGTCAGCTTGCACATCCTTATCCCTAGGTGGGGAAGATCAAGAGAAAAGCTTAAAAGTCCTTAGAAGAGGGCAAATGTCAAGCCTGAGAATGAAATATGAATTTTCAGGTCTGTTGAAGGACAAGTCTGTCAGAGTCCAATATAATAAACTGCAACTCTTCCTTCAAAGACACTTCTCAGAAATGGCACTGGCCTAACCTCTTCCACACTTTGAATTATGTTTCACTTCTAAGTGACCCACAAGGTCTTGCTCAAGTCCAATAAACATGCTTTCAATACTCAGCTCCAGCAAACCTCTGAGAGCTGAGCAAAAAGTACTATTAATAATTAAGATGTTCTTGCACATGCCATGCTAGCCTTCTTGAGTTTTATCTTCAGAAGGCCTTAACTTTTATAAAAGTTATTATACAAGGAGATAGATGCTAACAATAATACTTCTCTACTCGAAAAAAAGCGTTGTCTTATTTTCTTCTTACAGACACCAGCTTAAATANGAGTTTTATCTTCAGAAGGCCTTAACTTTTATAAAAGTTATTAGACAAGAAGATAGATGCTAACAATAATACTCCTCTACTTGAAAAAAGCGTTGTCTTACCTTCTTCTTACAGACACCAACTTAAATGCCCTCCTGGTCCACGTTCTATTGACAAACCATTTCTTATGGCCAAAGCTTTGTGTTTGTGCTGGAAGATGCTACTCCTTACTACCCTCCTGGCTTTCAAGCCATNAACCATTTCTTATGGCCAAAGCTTTGTGTTTGTGCTGGAAGATACTACTGCCCTCCTGGCTTTCAAGCCACGCAGTCTTACATCCTCTGCCCAACTCATCTTGGAGCACCCTCCAGGGGGCTTCTCATGAGGCAGAGCTTACTGTGTTCCTAGGAGATGTTGTCAATACAAGTACGCTCTGCAACTTTCCTGGGAAAACATGATTTGGGAGTAAATCTAGCCCAGATGTAAGCAAAGAGTGACTATAGGGCTAGTTGCCTCTGGAGGGACTGTGAGGCTGAGCAGGAAGCCTTAGCTGGTGAAACTAGAACTGTCTGATGAACCATTGCCTTCCACTGATCTGCCCTGTGTGATGGGATTTGTAGAGCTGTGTGCTGTGACAGAGCACACTAACCAGCACGGCTCTCTTCACCTGGAGTATTGGCCAGCGATTTGGGAACGCTGACCTGCTGTTTTAATCCTGGTTTTGCTTTTGAACCTCTTCTGAGGTGGAACCCTGGAGACCTGTTCATGCAGATGACTTTGGTGTCTGTGGCCCAGGTCCCTCACCTCAGTGATGGATCACACAACAGATTACTGCACTTTATTGGAAAATATGGCTGTATTTATCCACTTTGGATTATTCAGATTGATCACCCTCATAATTCTGCCTCGCTTTGAAATGCTTTAATATTTTCCACTATGCCTGGCCTAGATTTCCTTGTTTAAGCTTCAGGATGTGGTATTCCTTGCAGAATTCTTTTGCACCACGTAACTTTACAGTATGTGCAATTCCTTCTGCCCATATATTCTCTTCTAGTGCTATGCCCACGTAGGGGTGGTTGTGTCTGTAATCTGGGTGTCGCAATTAATGATCACATCAAGATGCTGAAACATTCAAAAGTTCTTATCAGCAAATGATTTATGAAGACAACAACATCTGAGGTCTGGTTAAGAAAATGACTGTACAATATTGCATATATTTAGTCTTTCTTCACTTGTGTATCTGTTTGCAATGGAAATGGTGATCCCTCTTCCCTTGTTAGCAGAGAAGAGGTAATACATCCATAAAGCTGAGCCAACATATAACCATATCATGGGTTGTGAGAAACCCTTCATTAAAGCTCTGATGCTAGAGTCACTGTAGAAATGAGGAAAAGAAGAGACTTAATTTTTGACTTCCATAGGCACTGTTCTATTTTCCCATGGAAAAGACTCTCACACCTTGCAAATGCAGAGAATTTACTCTGCAGCTGTTGAGAAACAAACATCCCTGAGTCATTCACAATGTACTTCTGATGATGCCACTGCATGAACATGAGGCTGTCAGCTCTGAAAAGTAACTCCACGTACCCTTTACCCCACTTGGATTTTTACTGTTCGTGTATTCAGATGAGAGTTGATGTTAAAGTCTTTCCCCCTACTCTCTGCAGGCCAAACCAGCAGAAAGATGTAAAGAGACTGGGATCCGCCTTCATACAGGTATATAAACAACCTGAATGAGATCCTGGGCTTGCAAAACCTTTTGTTTCTTACTGTGGTCCTGAAGAGGTGAACGTTCTGAGACCCCTTTAAAGGGACTTTACACCCTGCTTCTCTTGCAGATCTCCTGGGGCTGCAAAGCACTGGTGAGCATGGGGAGAATGGGGTGAGCTTCCTATCATAGCATCACAGAACAGCCTGTGGAGCAACACAGATCAATCTACTGTTTATCTGGGCTGATTTATGCGATCAACCGAAAGGGCGTATCTGCATGCTGAGCCTGCCAGCAAGCATCAAATCTTGCCAGCCCTCTCCTTTCCTGGGGATGTTGTGATACTGGCCTGGACAGGAGCTGCTGGCTACTCTGGTAGGCTCCCTTGTGCTAAGAAAATCCCATTGCTGCATTCAAACATGCTGTTGACTTCACTGGAGCAGCATAAAAGGGAAAGGGAAGGTGAAACTGAGGCCTTGACCCCCCAGTCCAGGTTGAACCATGGAGCTGGCAGTGAGGAAAAAAAATATTTCTGTTGCTAAACAGATTTGGTCTGGGATCAGTGAGGAATTACCCAGAGCTATCCCAGCTTTCTCTGCACTTCTCCTAGGAAATGGGTCAGGATCTTTCAGAAATTGGGCTTCTTCGCCAGTGCAAGCCTGGCTGTTACACAGATCTTGCCTTATATTTATTATTTTCTACATTCCTTTTTTTTTTTTGTTGCACTATCTCTAATGTGGATTTTTGGTCACCCCCAGAGCATCCTCTGCTCCACTCTGGGTTTTGTTGGGATCTCNATCTGCCCTGTGTGATGGGATTTGTAGAGCTGTGTGCTGTGACAGAGCACACTAACCAGCACGGCTCTCTTCACCTGGAGTATTGACCAGTGACTTGGGAACGCTGACCTGCTGTTTTAATCCTGGTTTTGCTTTTGAACCTCTTCTGAGGTGGAGCCCTGGAGAACTGTTCATGCAGATGACTTTGGTGTCTGTGGCCCAGGTCCTTCACCTCAGTGATGGATCACACAAAGATTACTGCACTTTATTGGAAAATATGGCTGTATTTATCCACTTTGGATTATTCAGATTGATCACCCTCATAATTCTGCCTCGCTTTGAAATGCTTTAATATTTTCCACTATGCCTGGCCTAGATTTCCTTGTTTAAGCTTCAGGATGTGGTATTCCTTGCAGAATTCTTTTGCACCACGTAACTTTACAGTATGTGCAATTCCTTCTGCCCATATATTCTCTTCTAGTGCTATGCCCACGTAGGGGTGGTTGTGTCTGTAATCTGGGTGTCGCAATTAATGATCACATCAAGATGCTGAAACATTCAAAAGTTCTTATCAGCAAATGATTTATGAAGACAACAACATCTGAGGTCTGGTTAAGAAAATGACTGTACAATATTGCATATATTTAGTCTTTCTTCACTTGTGTATCTGTTTGCAATGGAAATGGTGATCCCTCTTCCCTTGTTAGCAGAGAAGAGGTAATACATCCATAAAGCTGAGCCAACATATAACCATATCATGGGTTGTGAGAAACCCTTCATTAAAGCTCTGACGCTAGAGTCACCCTAGAAATGAGGAAAATAAGAGACTTAATTTTTGATTTCCATAGGCACTGTCCTATTTTCCCATGGAAAAGACTCTCACACCTTGCAAATGCAGAGAATTTACTCTGCAGCTGTTGAGAAACAAACATCCCTGAGTCATTCACAATGTACTTCTGATGATGCCACTGCATGAACATGAGGCTGTCAGCTCTGAAAAGTAACTCCACGTACCCTTTACCCCACTTGGATTTTTACTGTTCGTGTATTCAGATGAGAGTTGATGTTAAAGTCTTTCCCCCTACTCTCTGCAGGCCAAACCAGCAGAAAGATGTAAAGAGACTGGGATCCGCCTTCATACAGGTATATAAACAACCTGAATGAGATCCTGGGCTTGCAAAACCTTTTGTTTCTTACTGTGGTCCTGAAGAGGTGAACGTTCTGAGACCCCTTTAAAGGGACTTTACACCCTGCTTCTCTTGCAGATCTCCTGGGGCTGCAAAGCACTGGTGAGCATGGGGAGGATGGGGTGAGCTTCCTATCATAGCATCACAGAACAGCCTGTGGAGCAACACAGATCAATCTCCTGTTTATCTGGGCTGATTTATGCCATCAGCCGAAAGGGCGTATCTGCATGCTGAGCCTGCCAGCAAGCATCAAATCTTGCCAGCCCTCTCCTTTCCTGGGGATGTTGTGATACTGGCCTGGACAGGAGCTGCTGGCTACTCTGGTAGGTTCCCTTGTGCTGAGAAAATCCCATTGCTGCATTCAAACATGCTGTTGACTTCACTGGAGCAGCATAAAAGGGAAAGGGAAGGTGAAACTGAGGACTTGACCCCCCAGTCCAGGTTGAACCATGGAGCTGGCAGTGAGGAAAAAAAATATTTCTGTTGCTAAACAGATTTGGTCTGGGATCAGTGAGGAATTACCCAGAGCTATCCCAGCTTTCTCTGCACTTCTCCTAGGAAACGGGTCAGGGTCTTTCAGAAACTGGGCTTCTTCGCTGGTGCAAGCCTGGCTGTTACACAGATCTTGCCTTATATTTATTATTTTCTACATTCCTTTTTTTTTTTTGTTGCACTATCTCTAATGTGGATTTGTGGTCACCCCCAGAGCATCCTCTGCTCCACTCTGGGTTTTGTTGGGATCTCTTTCTTGCAGAGATAAACGTCCGTGTTAAGATTTTAGCAAGGGCACTATTTTCTCTTTGATTTAGCATGGCCAGGAGTTATTCCATTATACTCTGACTTGTCTATTTACTCTTTAAAGCATGTTCCTTTTATTTACTCCTCCAGAGCTGCCTGTTTAATCCAATCTCTTTTCCACTGAATTACACTAGCACAATAAGCCAGGCCAAACAGGTTCAGCCTGGGTAACATGCGGCAGAGGAAGGGTCAATATTTTTGTCAGATAATAACTCTAGTATTAAAAAAATATGTGGTATTTACTGAGACTGTTGAGTTTTACAGCTAAAAAGGGAACTGCTATTCCCAGTCAGTGTTTGCAATAGTTTTGCAGCACCTAGCCCCGCAAAAACTAAGCAAATGACCTGAAAATGAGTGTGGAGTCTAGTTTATTTTTACCAGAAGCCTGAGGTTTGATAAACGCCCTGTTAAATGGGGAGTGCCTTGTCAGTGGGACATGGGACCTGTTAGAGGAGGCAGGTCCCAACTTCACAGTCATGGCTCAGTGCCACACCAAGACCCCGGGATAACATTCATCTGTTGGAACTCACAGTTGTGTATAATATGAATAAAAGCACCTTGGTGAGCAGACCCTTGGGCTCGGAGCCAGCGCTGCAAAGGGGTCTGTAACTTGTATTGCCAGCATCTTTCTCCCCTCTGGCCTTCAGCTACAAACCATGTGACAACCGAGGACACCCTCTGATGTATTTATGGCACATTTCTGCTCTTTCACTATTGCATTATGTCTACCTTCTGTTGTAAGATTTTTATGTTTTTCATTATTCTTTTCAAGTACCAGACTTTTTTTTGATTTCCGTTATTAACACTTTATCTTAATTTCTCCCTTAAGTAAACAGACACCTCCACTTTGCAGAAACACAAGAAGGTAAGTTCTCCAACCCATGAAGGTTAAGTTCATCTTTATTCCTGTGAAATATGATTTACTCTCCAGCCATTTTTCTGGCGAGGTATGTTGTCACCTCCTAGTTGCCCTGTATATATCTACTGCTCACCAGGACACCAGCCAGCTCTACTCTGCTTCTGTTATTTTGGAAACCCAGAGCCGTGAGTTTCATAAAGGCTGGGTTAAGTAAGCAACAGATTTATCTTCGTCTAAAGATAAAAGTGTTTGGCAGCAAATGTTGGCAGCTTCTTGCATGTTTCCAGGGCTCCTTAGCATGCTCTCTGCTCTTCTTTTCACATGAGGATGGCTGTGGGGGCAGCTGCTCAGCCAAAGGGGCTGTCTTGAAGTGCCCCATTCTAAGCGGACCTGGTGTGGTTACTATTAATCCTGTCTATGCCTGGGGAGGGTGGGATAGAGGCTCCACCACAGAGTCTCTAGTGCATCACATCCCAGTGGATTTTGTAGCCATCTTCTTGGTTTATGGGCAAGTGGGCAGTGCCCCGTAGGTCCATCAAGGTGAGTCCTCCTTCTTTAGTCTTGGGAAGAGGAGGCTGAAGGGAGACCTCATTGCTCTATACAACTACCTGAAAGGAGGTCATGGAGAGGAGAGAGCTGGCCTCTTCTCCCAAGTGACAGGGGACAGGACAAGAGGGAATGGCCTCAAGCTGGACATAAGAAAAAAATTTTTCATGGAAAGGATCATTGGGCATTGGAACAGGCTGCCCAGGGAGCTGATTGAGTAACCATCTATGGAGGTATTTAAATGATGGATAGATGAGGTGCTCAGGGACATGGTTGATAGGAATGTTTGGACTTTATGATCTTGTGGGTCTTTTCCAACCTAGTGATTCTGTGATTCTGTGTGAGGGTACATCCCCTCAGCCTTGCCCTGAGCCTGCGGTCAATCTGCTAGCACTGCTGAATGTTGTAATGAGCCCCAGGAGGACAAGTAGACTCTGATGAATGCTTGAGGAGCCAAAAGTCCAAGAATTCCTACCTGAGCTCAGGGGAAGCCTCTCTGGAGATACCTTCAGTTTTGCAGACACAATTCCCTATGCCCATGGGAGCACATCTCTGGAGCTCATCCCCCAGCACAAGTAATGCCAAGGCTCAGCCATCATGGTGAGGCAGTTGTATGGGCTGAGATTTGGGTACAAGCCAGCTCCTCTACCTGCAGTGTGTGCTTCAGGAAAACTGCATCTGCAAAAGGACTATCCTGGAAGAAAATCACTAAAAGGGTGGATGTATCTTCCCTGTGAAACCTATTCTGCACCAGAGCAGCCCAACCTGGCTGGATCTGCACTTGGGGGAATCAAGGAGATCTTCTCAGCAAACCCTGAGCAAAATCAAGCTCCTGCCAGCCCAGGCAGGAAGGAGCAAGAGGCTTCCCAGTGCCCAGTGCTCTTCTGCAGAGGCACAGTGTGGTGCTGAGCTCCCTCTGCCACACTCGGCACGCAAATCCTCATCCACAATCCCACTGCTCATTTGGGAAGAGGGCAGCAAAAGCCTCTCATCCCATTTCTCAGCAAGCATCCCATTCCAGCCTTTTCTGTTGTTTGTATTTGCATACAGATAGAGAAAAAGAAAAGAGATTTCCTATGAGGATTGTTTCCGTATGGTTTTATGCATAAGAGTAAACAAGGCGTAGCTGTTGACTATATGCTTAACATATTTTTGGTGGTGTTCCCATCCAGAAAATGCAGCTGCATTATATTCCTGATAAAGTGGAACTAATGTTAGGTTTCAGCAAGAATGTTAACAAATGAAAGACATTTCAAACAACACCGATTGAAGCAAAGTGTCATTCCCTCCCACCCCCCAAAAAAGGCTTTATTCTTTTGCAGAGTTGCAAAAACTCTGACGCCTGACTGGGAAATCAGGAAATTGAGGCTCCTTGTTACATCCCTATGAAGCTGAAATGGCTTTATTGGTTTCAGTGGGTCACTGGGATCAGGGCTTGTGCTCTTGCACTCACTCTGCTTGGTTACAGGTTCTTCCTTCAGATAACCTGGTTTCTCTTCCTCATGGAGACCCAACCAGCAAGCGGGAGGCTTTGCTGGTGCCACCTAAACTTAGCCAGTGCCCCTGACATGCTGCATGTGGTTGTTGCTTAATATCCTGCTGCTGACAATTAAAACACAAACATATAGTCATATTTTTGGATTAAACTATACAAACATTTCAAAACAGTTTATGCATGCAGATTTGTATGTTATCAGAAAGCACCACACATGCACATGGAATTTATGGAAAATGCTGAGAGATTTGAAAGGAAATAGTTTGGGAAGTTGTCTTATTTTTTTGAACATAAATCCCGAAACAATTCCCCTTAACATTCCCCATGTCTGTGCAGCAATTAATATTTGACATTTCTGTTTTTCACTCTGTCTGTTGATCTTGGGCTTTTTTCTTCCCTCTTTTTTCCCACATCTCTCTTTTCATGCTTGCTACATCTATTTGCTAAAGCCAGTGTCCATGTGTACAGTCAAACCTCCTTGCAGAGGTGCAGTGACAGGAGATTTAGGCCTTCAAAAGTGTGGTCACCTCCTCAAATGAGATATTTAGATTCAGGGATGCATACTCAGAGTCTTCAGCTCAGACTACCTGGAGTGAATACTTGTTACACAGATGATTCTGTTGGCTTGATCAGGTTTTTTTCTCACTTCCAATGATTCCAATGGCTCCAGTGGGATTATTCCTGTACTAGCCAGATGTAAAAGCAAAGCAAAATCAAATCCTCCATATATCAGTGTCAGACTGACTCCAAGAAACCAGTGTTGAGTGATATAAAGGATAAGGGGCCTGAGGAAGGATGTGTTTATGGAGAACATTTGGAACCTTTAACTACTTGTAGTTTGAGCAAATGCTGAGTAACTGAACTGCCTGCAAACATTTAAAAGTGGAAAAAATACAGAGAAGAAGCAAATTTCTTGAGGTGATGCAAAAGGATGTGAGAAAGAAGTGAAATACAATTAAAGAAAGCAGAAGGAATATAGAACCTTCAAGCAAATGGCAACCTGGTCTACCCCTAGTATTTTTATACCATGTTCCTCATCCAAATATCCAAGCACCTTCTGGGAGCGAGAAAATGGTGTGTTGAGTGTCAGATGTGGTTTATTCCTACTAAAGCAGTCATGGTGGTGTAGTTGTTGGTTGGAAGGGGAAGGTAATAACCTCTGTTAGACCTTTTAAGAGAATCCAGAGAAAAAGCAAATGGAGTCTGGGACTTGTGCATCCAAAACTTTCTCTGTTTTCTTCTAGCTGTATTGTTTGATCTAAAACCTTTCCTTATTCTAACTTTCCTGCAAGAAAGGAGAATTCTACATGAATTGTGATGTTTTATTATACTAGGATCTTCTTATACACAATTTTAGAGCAGAGAGGGCTGTTTAAAGCTCTCACCCAGAGAATACTCGTCCGTATTTCCTGGGACTGCTCTGGGATGCTCTGGCTCTCCCTGTACAAGTGAGCTTTGCCTCTGAGAGGGCAGTTCATCTTTAGGCTGGAGAAAGGAGTTGTCCTCTGCTTTAATCCCTTTTGGAGACCTCAACTAAGCTGCTGAGCAGTGTGTCCTACTGTGAGGAGTGACCACAGAGACACTGAACTTCATTTAGCAGCATGGGTACTTCACTTCCCTGGGAAGCCAGCCCGAGGGATTCACATTGCCGATGAGATGCATCCTCCTGGGCTGGTCTGACTGGCGTTCCCCGAGTGCTGCCCGTACCCTGCTCAGGGCTGTCACGTTTCCCTAGTGCCAGGGAGCGCTGACACAGCGTGCCGAACCTGGCCAAGAGAGATAGGGTCTCCCGGCCAACTGGGGATGGTGGAAAGCATTTCCTGCAGATGCCGTCATGTGCAAATTTAGCATCAGTGAGAAATCCAAGCACGTTCTCCAGGCACAGGGAGACTGGCCAGCATGTGTGACTGGTCCTCGGGGGAAAGGCTAGAAACCCTCTCCTGATGGTACTTCAGACCAAGACGGAGACCACAAGGTGATCATTTGTGCCTGCAAAAAGCCTTGAAATCTCCAGTGCAAGGGCCACAGGGCAGTAGGACCTCCCTGAATCCCATACATGACTCAAGGCTTGGTTGACAGGACATTTAGCCCCATTTTACCATCAATTCTTCTCTGCCTGGCAATGGTGTTAATGCTTCATGTGTTAAAGTTCATCTTATGCACAAGGCGGACTCTCATTTCTTTATGACCCTGCTTAGAACTAAGCATAATCTAAGGGCACAAGTGTCTGTGTGGGGAGAAGTGGTGTATTTTTATTAAGAAAAAAAACCAGATTTCAGGACTGTATTACCCTGGTTCATCTTTCTATCTTCCTATACCTCCTCTCTGAACATTGCCTAGGTTATAGCTAGTTCTCAATTAACACAGACAGGAGAGATGGTGATTCAGATCTCATAAAACACTGGTTTCTCTGAAAAGCAGAGTTTCAGTCGTGACTATAGACCCAAATGGATCAGCACGGTGACTCTTGTGATGTATAAATGGAAAGGGGTGTGTGTTGTGCTCCTTGTCTGCCCTGTTGTGACATTTTATATGCTGCCTTGTCACGCATCAAGTGCTTTATCAGAACTTCCCCGTTAATCATGTTACTACTTACTTTTCCCATGTCCAGAGTGATTCCCTCTGCCAGGCATCCTAGGTGGATGCTCTGTCTGACCCCGGGGTGGCCTCTCCCCCCGGTAACCTGAGGAGGGCTGCAGAAATGGGGTGGCGGACGGAGGGAATGCGCCTAATCCCGGCCGTGCCCTTCCATCACCTTCACGTGCTCTGTCAGCTGCGTCCAACCACCCGGTCCTGCACACCCTCTGCCCCTGTGGCATGTCCCTGTGGATGGGTGCCATGGGGCCTCGTGCTCCTGCAAGGCGTCGTTGCCAACCCAAGTGGCTTGGATGGCCTCAGCCCCGCTCCTGGGATGCTGGGCGTGATGGGGAAATTCAACTGCATGGCTATTGCCTGCAGTTTGAGACAATCACTGAAGCGGGTTAGGAATTACAGTCTGGAGGTGCTGTGTCTCCCACATCATCTGTAGGGGAAAAGGCAAAACAATCTAGATTGAAGGAGAAAATGGGGGAAAATGGAGTTCTGTGACAATGGAAGTGAGCAGATCCTGAGGGCAAAGAGGTAAGAAAGCTGGAAAAAGGCCAAGATGTGGTTTTGGAGACATGAGGAAAGTAATTCTGGGGATGGATGTTAACTAGACCATCACAGCTATGCAAAATCTGGAAAACCATGGTCTGGAAACGGCTTTGGGGACAACTGGGATACAAATGGACTGTTAGCCTACTTCTCAAACCACACAGAGACACGTACTTCGTTGCTTAGCATTCAGTTTTTGTTTGTCAGCTCCAGAAAGCTGTTTTCCCACAGCCCTGTCTCAGGACTGTGGGGTGCAGAAGCAAACTGGGGCTGTTGACTTTCAGACTACTCAATCATCCTGCAAATTACAGCCAGCCCAGAAAAACACAGCTCTGCCTGTTTCTTTATTTAGGTAGAAGTGTTGGGAAAATGAGATTTTATTTCTGATAAACTAGGAGCTGTTTCAGGAATATTAATTGTTTTTGTTTTATCAATGTTTTACATTTATTCCTCCACTGCTCTACTGGGAATGACGTGGATGAAGTCAACAGTACAGTTCCAGACTGTCTTTCAGGCACTCCCANAAAAAAAAAAAAAAAAAAAAAAAAAAAAAAAAAAAAAAAAAAAAATTGTGCAGACATTTTGGAGTCAGTAGGGGTTGTTTTCTGGTTATTTTAGCCTGGGGTATGGAAGCTGTGGGCTCCATTCCCTGCCCTGTGTAATCCCTTTGCAACATCACTTGGAGCCAGATTCTTAAAAAGCTTCACAATGCCTAATGACAGAGGCTTAAAGGGGATCTGAAGGTGTTTAGGCACCTGGATGTTTTTCAGAATCTTGTATACCACCTCTGTTATCCTCCATCTCCCAGAACTTCCCACAGGTGAAAGGCTGCAGGAGGGATTTTGTTGCTTTATAGGTGTATTGGAGGAACATGTGCAGTCTGGGATATGTTGGAGCCCACAAAGGCACATGTGGGATTTTTAGTAAGGAAGTGAGGATGGAAGAAGTGGATACATCAGAGGATTTTTTTCTTCTGTGTCCAGCATGAACTGGCCACTTGGTGCTCATCTTGGGCACAGCCTGGGTTGGAAGATGATCTGCCTTCTTCCAGGCAGGAGCTGATTCAGACCCAGACTGTGTTGAGAAAGTCCCAGTGAAGCTGGGAACTAAACCTCAGCCTCACTGCATGACCCAGAAAAATGAGATGGTGAGGAGGAGCTATTCGATTTGGTCCCTCTAACCTGGTGGGAAACGCACCCATGGCGGGCAGGCATTCTGCATCTGAGCCAGCACTGAGTCTGCTTTGGACTTCAGTCTGAATAGGAACAGAAGGTCATGTAAATAATTTTGGGGCTGAGTATTAGACAGTGATGTCCTTGAGACAAAGACCTTGACTCCTTTGTGCTGAAGCGGCTGAGAAACGTTACAAAGACGTGCCTTACACATCATCCCTTGAGATGCAGTGGGTGATTGAGCTCTCATTCTGGCACAAGTTGGAGTGATTTTATCAGAATCCATGGCATGAATATGACCATGTAGGTCAAGTCCTGAAGGTTTGCCTCAGTCAACACTGCCTTTGAAGTCAATGAGGCTGAAATTATTGCCTGATAGTAGGAGTAGTCCATCTGGGATTTCTCAGATGAATGAACTTTAATAATCAAAATGATGATATAAATATGTAAAATATAAAAAACAATATTGTCGGCTACTTTGTTTGTTTCTTGTTCAGGGACTTCGTATGTTTAGTCTTGAATGTTTTTCACAGTGATTTTGTACATCGAGATTTAATGTTGTCAGGAACCACTGAGTAAAAATATTCAGTATAATAATAATAAGGGAGGGTGTGATTTCATAATCCTAACAAAACAGATATGATGGATGTTCGAACTAATTCTTGGCTTGGGTTTAGGCCTTCATGATGGAGCATATAAAAAAAAAGAGATCTAATAAACAGTAACATCAATAGTAACAATGGTTCCCTCTGGAGAGAGGCAGCTTTTTTTCTTGTCATTTGTTTAGTCTGTTTGGTGAATTCTGCCAGGTTGGTTTTAATCCTGTGTGGAGAGTAATTTGATGTAGGAGCAGATGCATTAGCAGGTCCAGTTTAAAAGTAAATAGTAAATAATTGTAACAGTTAATTTAAGGAACAGACATCTCCGCAGTTTATTTTCCAGTTGGTTTTGCTTAGTTCAATCTCTTCTGGCATAATTTGCATCCAAGACAAGAGATCAAACCAGCATGGCTGAGGTGGGATATTGCCCACCTGAATGTGTCGCAGTGGCACATCCCCAGTACCCCGCGGCTGTAGGGACCCCAACCTCTCCCTTGCTGCCTCTGCCATGGGTTTCCACAGATGGGGCTCTCCCCTTGCCTTAGGAAGAGGGGTGGTTTGTCAGGGATGGGTTGTGGGGTGAGTGAGGGGGCTGCGGAGCTGTCAGTCTCTAGGCTTTTAGGGACTATGTGGGGTCCAGAGGCTGCCAGGGGAGAGATGCTCTGGGGCACAGGCTGGCACTGCTGCTCCAGGGGTGCTGAGAAGCTCAAGAAGGTACGGGAAGAAGAATTTGAAAAGGTTTATAGGGCTACATGGGGTCCAGGGGGTACCAGGGGAGAGATGCTCTGGGGCACAGGCTGGCACTGCTGCTCTGGAGTGGGCTGCAAAGTGCAAGAAGTGATGGAAGGGAGAGTTTTAAAAGGTTATAGGGCTACGTGGAGTCCAGGGGGTACCAGGGGATGGACGCTCTTGGAGTCCGGGGCTGGCGCTGCTGCTGCGGGGGAGTTGAGAAACGCAAGAAGTGATAGTGGGGAGACCTGTAAAAGGTTAAGGGGGCTACGTGGGGTCCAGAGGAGGGATGCTCCGAGGCACAGGCTGGCACTGCTGTGCCGGGGTGGGGGTGCTGAGAAGGAATGGGGGGAAGAGTTTTAAAAGGTTGCAGGGCTATGTGGGGTCCAGAGAAGGGATGCTCCGGAATCCAGGGCTGGCACTGCTGCTCCGGAGGGGTTGAGAAGCGTAAGAAGGTATGGGGGGCGGAGAGCTGGAAAAGGTTAAGGGGGCTACGTGGGGTCCAGAGGAGGGATGCTCCGGGGCACAGCGGGGACCAGGGCTGGCACTGCTGCTCCGGCGGTTTGAGAAGCGCAAGAAGGTATGGGGGGGGAGAGCTTTAAAAGATTAAGGGGGCTACGTGGGGTCCAGAGGGTGCCAGGGGAGGGATGTTCCGCGTCACCGCTGCGCAGAGGTGGGGGGGGGAAGCTGGCGAAGCGCAGGAAGGGATGGAGGGGGCGGTGACCGCAGAGGGCTGGGAGGCGGCTGCTCCAGCGCCCCGAGCCTCCCTCGCAGCCCCCGCAAAGGGTTAAGGGGAGCGGCGGGTCGGAGCGGGCGGCGGGGAGGGCGGGGGCTGCCGGGGATTGGTGCGAAGTTGGGAGCAGGGCGGCACCTCCCGGGCGGCTCAGCCCCCGCCGCCACAAAGCGCTGCAGGGAAAGTTGCTTTATCGCTTGTTTCTCTCGCCCCGGCTCTCCACCCCCCACCCTCCCC
>WAAB01019958.1:26794-56760 GCA_013389865.1 Piaya cayana | reverse complement strand
ATTCTATGAAAGTACATACTGCTTTGTGCACAAACATGTATGGGTACAAACTCCACACTCTCACTTCTGAAATGCAGCCACTTTTTCTCTTAGTATGAAAGTAACTTGTTGAACTTCTGTTTCTCTTCCACTTTGTTTTTTGTATGTTGCTCTCTGTAAGCAAATATGAGGATATGAATATATGAATTAAGTTTCTCTGGTTGATAAGATTCTTGATTTCAAAATAACCCGGGGTATATGCATTTCCAATCTGTTCTTTTCAAGTATGTATTGAATGCATTTACACACACATGTATATACATGTTTGGTGGCATGTCTCAGTGATGATCGAATTCCAGAGCATATATACCAATATCAGGCAGCTGAACACAAGTGGCTACTAGTTCTCTTAGTACTCTTCAGAATTCATTGCTGTTGAATGGTTTCAACAAATAATATTCTTGCTGCTTAAACGAGTGTGTATAGCTAATCCAGTGATTGTCTTAAAATTCCTTCTCATGCTAAGGAGACGTGCTCTAAGAATAATAGAATAACTGCTTTCTAGAAGTCACTTATTATAAAGCAACTGAATTTGCACAAAGAGTAGGTAATTGACTTCAAGAGACAATTATTACACTAAACTGATGGATTTATGGTTGAAGACCACGGCATTTTCTTTTGTCTAGGTAGTGGTTTTTTACACCTAACTCCAGTAGGTTAGGAATGTGGGAATGTTTTTCTTGATCTTTTAATCAAACATCCCATCAGTTTAGTGGTAAAAATTGTACAAGTCCACACAAGCTGGTTGAACTGTAGTTCAAATCTTAAACCACTTAAGAAGTTTTTTGTCCTCTTTTTAAGCTTCATATGTTAGAGCCTTAAACTTAAGCTTGCCACTTACATAGAACTAAATTTTTTCAGCTACCCAAAAGATTAATGTTTTGGTGGCTCTGTAATGACATAACACGGTTCACAGCAGTGTGAACAGCACTGGCTTAATGGGACAACTCAGAACTGGTCACCCGTAAGGTGCTTTTTGCTTTGATTTGTGAAAAGGCCTTGTCTTGAAGGAAGAGCCATGTTGATTTAGGAAGCATTCAGATGAAAATTTGCTCCAGTGTTCATTGTCCTTAAAACTTGAAAATTAAAATGGCCAATCTTCGCAAGTTTATGGGCCAAGTGTATGACACAGGCACACAAGGGAGCTTAAAGCTGATTTTCCCTTCAGGCCAATTTCTTGCTCCTTTCCTTGTGTGCCCTCCTGCTCCATACATTTTCAAGGCATTGGGGTTGGATGTGTTATCAGTGTCAGTCTTAGAAGCCTGGTTTGCATCTTTCTGAGGCAGAGTTTTCTGGATGGACTCTTGAGCTGATTAAGTTTCTTTGATGTTGGTTGTTTTTATGTCTGAATCTGTCTTCTGGTGCTGACAGTCAAATAGTGACAGAATCAAATCCTGAGAAGTTAAACAAATATTCTCTAAAATCCAGTAGACCACACACTTCTAACTAGGGTATGAGTTCTGTGTACTTACTGGCTTTTCACTCATCTGATCCGTCTCCAGTATTATTAAAAAGCCAGCTGGCTGAATACCTGCATATCAGCTAATCATTTACAGAGTTCTCATCTGATCATAGCTGTAATAGCTAATGGAGGTTGTCTGAGCTTGGAAGAAAAGAAATCCTGTAATTGCATTAATCATATTGGACTTTTAGACAGGCCGTTTAAATAAAACTTCCTTTTTGCTTCATGAATGAGAAAAAAATGGAGGAAGCACTGTCTGTGTTTTTTTCCCCTCAAGTATATGGATAGGTTTTGTAGTCTGAAAAACCAAAGTGAAATTCTATCAGTAGCAAAGTGAGGTGCTACAATACCAATGCTCAGCCTTCACTGTGTAGTTGTCCCTTGCCATAAGTGGCCAGATCACAGGAAAATTTGCATTAGCAGTTAGGGAGGAGGCTTGGCTGTGCAAATTAGCTGCTGTGTTATTCTAAACTTATTTGAGTACTGTGAACTGAAGACAATTTCTACTTCACCTAAAACAGCCTCATGACCTATAACAACTAGGATCTGAATCCTGTAACCTGAATTTAATTAACAATATAATTAAACATCTAAAGTCAGTGCATTTGCAGATTTCTGCCTTTCTATTTCTATGCGTGGCTGTACATTTTCAAATTTTCTGTTATAGCTTTCCTTTCAAATCCCATCTCTTAGCTTTTGTCATAGCAATTAGGACTGTGAAGAGCTTTTCGTTGTCTTAGGAACTGAGGGAAAAGAAATTATGACATGCTGAATAAGAAAAAAATAGGTTTAACCCTCATTGCAATGTAGAAAAGCACTCAGAAAAGTTAATTAAGCTGAGGAAATAGACAGCAAGATAATTAAGATTAGGCCTAATTTTACACAGCAGTCATTTTGTGATGTTTTCTGAGACTAAAGGGACATCATGTAGAGAAACTCCAGACTTTCAGTCAGACTCTTGAAAGATCATTACAGCTGATGTTAAACAGTAAGACAGACCAATGTGATGGGACATATGTTTTCTTCTACATATCTTCGAAAGCAAAATTGTGACATAGATGTAAGCAAGGACTCAATACATAGTATATTATTACTGGCAGTGAGATATCTAAGTGAACCTATTGCTGAAAACTGATGAACATTAACACAAAAAACCTGGACGCATTTTTTGATTGTCATGCCAGAGTAAAGCCTACTATGCAGTTTATTGCTTTCTAGAAAACTGCTAAGAAGAGTCTTTTGTTTAAGTTAGGTATATAGTGTTCATTTTCCTTACTATTGGGGACCTCTGATATAGTCTATAGTATTCCATGTGCTGGGAGTGCAGCTACCTGGTACAGCTAGAAAAATAAAATCCATACAAAGGATGACATAAAACCTAATTACAGTCTTATCCACTTCAAATTTTTATTACTAGGTACACTAGAAATCTTAGAAATGCAAATGAGGAATAAATTACATTGAACTATGGATTCTGGTTATTTGTTCTTTGAAATGCTTCTACTAATTCTGTGCATAGTAAATTAGTCTCACTTTCTATTAAGCTCAAATCAATCATTTCGATAAAAATGTTGTATTTTTTATGCCTAAGCTCATACAGCAGAACTGTCAAAACTTTCTGTGTTCTGGGCAATTGATCCTAGAATATATTTTATAGTTTATTTAACATTTTCCAGCTTCCAGCTTTAGATTATATTGATTCTGTGCTTTCTTGTGTACATGCAAGTCTTGGTTATTTTTGTATTTATGTGCCCTTCCTAAGGAAAGAAATAAGCTGATGAAAAGTGGATTTTATATTTGTTGATTTGTGAAAAGTAGATAGATTCTCTATATAAGAAGTTCTATATATTAAAAGTTATTTTCCCTCACGTCTCCACACAGAGTAACAGCAAAAGTGCAAATAAACATATGTAAAGTTTCATTTGTTTAGTAAGTATGAACACATAAGAGCCTTAAGATAATAATGAAAAATTAGTTTTAATACCTGGTGTATGCATGTCAAACAAATACCAAAACCCCAACAACCTGCAGTTGGATTAAATCCTCTCTGTGATGCCAGTATTGTGGCATGGATGTAAATGAAATAATCCAATAATCTGACACACTTGTGCGTGTATCACACATCTCAAATGTGGCCGTTTCATGCTTCTACTTATCTTAATTTTCCTGGGCTCACGGTTGTGTGTAAATTTTAGATATCATACTAAAAATATTTCTTGTTCTCAATTTTTAGCAAATACATTGAAAACATGACTAGAATCGTTTTTTAGAGGAAGCAAGTACTTTGGACTAAGGTACCCATCTGGCCTTTCTGTAGTTAAAGAGGGCTTATAAAAAATACCATAGAATCATAGAATCACCAGGCTGGAAGAGACCCATCGGATCATCGAGTCCAACCATTCATATCAAATGCTAAACCATGTCTCTCAGGACCTCGTCTACCCATGCCTTAAACACCTCCAGGGAAGGTGAATCAACAACCTCCCTGGGAAGCCTGTTCCAATGCCCAATGACCCTTTCCGTAAAAAACTTCCTCCTAATGTCTAGCCTAAATCTCCCCTGGTGGAGCTTGAGGGCATTTCCTCTTGTCCCCTCCCTGTCACATGGGAGAAGAGGCCAGTTCCCTCCTCTCCACAAACTCCTTTCAGATAGTGGTAGAGAGCAATGAGGTCTGCCCTCAGCCTCCTCTTCTCCAGCCTAAACAACCCCAGCTCTCTCAGCCGCTCCTCATAAGGCCTGTTCTCCAGGCCCTTCACCAGCCTTGTCGCTCTTCTCTGGACTCGCTCCAGAGCCTCAACATCCTTCTTGTGGTGAGGGGCCCACAACTGAACACAGGATTCAAGGAGCGGTCTCACCAGTGCTGAGTACAGAGGGAGAATAACCTCCCTGGACCTGCTGGTCACACCATTTCTGATACAAACCAGGATGTGATTGGTCTTCTTGGCCACCTGGGCACACTGCTGGCTCATGTTCAGTCGGCTGTCAACCAACACCTCCAGGTCCTTCTCTTCCAGGCAGCTTTCTAGACAGACTTCTCCTAGTCTGGAGCTGCACAGGGTTGTTGTGCCTCAAGTACAGGACCTGGCATTTGGCCTTGTTAAACCTCATGCTATCGGCACAAACCAAACCAGGATGAATGTCATGCATACATAATCTATCTAAACAATTTAAAAAACCCCCAAAAAACTCCACTGAAACAGTTCAGATTTATTTGAGAGCTTTGCACCCTCCACAGATGTTGCATACCTATATAACACACTGAAAAATGCTCTTTTCCAAATTGCTGTTACAATCCACTGGTAAAAATGTACATATCTCTTAATCAATACAGCACTTGTTTGTGCCAATTTTTAAACTATGTTTCTAAATATACCCAAGACATTATTCTTTTCAATAAAACCCATGAAAAAAATGGAGAAGTAAACCTCCAAGAATAAGGATGCAATTTAACAGAGCAGAAAGAATATACTAATAGCCAGGAAAATGTGCAGCAGTGTTTCTTGCAGCCTCAATGCTCTTGCTGTAGTTGAGGTCAAAGGAACTATGCCAAGACACATTTAAAGTCCACTGAAATGATGCTTGGTCCCACATCTGCATGATCAAACCATGAAATACAGAACTGCATAAAAATTCAGTCTCCAGATCAGGAGATGACAGTAGACACTGCAGAAGTCTTCAAAAGCCATGGGTTCATAAATCAGTTGATGTAGATGAAGTAAAGGTAAACTAGAACACTTCAGCATATTTTATATTGATGTTGATATTTATGATTCCTCTTCTATTCATCCCCTTCAAGACAACACAATTTATAAAAAGATGTTCAGAGACTTCTGGTTCTAAAGCAGTTAAATCAAGTTTGGAGTCATTTTCTCCCAGGAATGAGGGGCTCTTTCAAACACACAAAACCCAACAAGCAAATCAAATGAACAAATTTTTTCACCATAACTATTTCTAGTGCAAAGATTCCACTGAATTTTCAGGATTCAAGACACACACTTATACATGTAATTTCAAGTACTCAATGTGCAGCACTCCTTGCTCATACCAATCAGCATTTTATGTACTTCTACAACAGCTTTAGGACTGTGTCATCTCTCCTGTTTCTCCAGCTTCAAGTGCGGCTGCATTCAGCTACACAAACTCAATGTTTTCAGCAGAATATTGTTTCAAGATTGTTATGCAGCCACAGACTCAGTCTGTTACCAAAACTGTTAGCATTGGGTGACAATAATCACACATAACACTCTGAGGAGAGTTATGTATCGTGCTTTATTTAGAGGCCCCGAGAACCAGGGGGATATTCCCCAAATCTGGTCTGACAATGTTTCGACGAAGGGCTCTTTTATTCTCACAAAATTTCACAACCTAATGTATATTCAACAGGTTACATCATTGTCCAATGCTTATGTGAATTCATTTACCAGTTTTCTCTTATCTCTATTTACTTCTTCTGCTTTAATGAAGTATTGTTCATGGTTTATCTTGTTAGCATTGACCAGTAACTAACACCTTTTTTCAAAAGAAAAGAAAAACCATTTTATCTCATTCCCTGAGTGACAAATGGTCTTCTGATCCTGATGAAGTATTGTTCGTGTGTTATCTTCTTGGAATTTCCAGCAATTAACACTCCTTTCAGAGAGGAATAAACCGAAACTAGGTTTTCAAGACTTCTTGTAACTTTATAAAGTTGGGGGTTTAGGTTTGGGGGTTTTTTTTTGTTTGTTTGTTTTTATCCTTGCTCCAACAAGTCTATCAACTTGTTCTATTATCACAGTCCTTTGCCTTTTAGCACTAAGGGGAATTTGGAAAGAAGGAAGTAATAACCAGCATAATTGCATCTGTGCATATGAAGAAGGCTTATGATGGACATTCCACTTGAAACAGGTGAAGAGTTCCACACTGCTAGGTATATTGCTACATGGGCAAAAAGCAACAGAAGTCAAATCACTGAATTACTTCCAGAGATCTCTTGACTATGTGAAGTAGAAAATCTGTCCTTTATTTGTTTCTGCGTACCATCCTGGCAAATGAAGCACTGTTATCCATGGACCGTCTCCAGACATATGCTTGGCAACAGCGTTCACACCAGATTTGATCCACTGTCTGATGCATTATCTGCACCTGCAAACCTATATCACACAAACAGCAGTCTGGATTAGCATTTATCTTTTTAATGAATGTGTTCCAGAAAAGAGATAAGCAATGGTTTACACAATTATCACAAAGGAGTTGTGCCTAAGCATATATTCCCTAGCATACACAAAACCAATTATTCTCTCTAAATCTTGACTCCAGAGCAAAACTTCCTCTCATTACATGTTTTTGCACATCATATTCAAGACGTATTCAACTCTCGCATTTTGCAATCAGATCAGATTAGGATCTAACATGAATCCCTCTCCAGAATTCTATTCATATGCATGATTTAATATTCCAAACATCTAGTATTTTAAAGTTCTTGCATGTGAATTGGATGACAAGAAATACTCTTCCAGAGGACTAGGAGGGAAAAAAAGCAGAAGACAACTAAATCCTTGCAAGATGATTAAGCTAAAGGAGAGCACGGACTCTGCAGTCCTGCAGCTAACTATCCATCTTACTACACACTTACCCAAGAGTTTCCTTTCCTGCTTTTTCTCTTGTTTTGAAGGGTTAAACTAGTAATTCACAGACATCCATATTACAAATGAGCTACAGTTCATGTAGGAAAACCTCACTAGTACTTGCTCATACCAAGTGGACACATACTCCACTACACTGTCCAGTAATCACAGATGTTAAGTTAAAAGCATCATCACATTTTTCCTACAAAGAAAAAAAAATATATAAAAGACTTCCTTTGATTTGCAAACACCTTACTTTCTGTAATTTTACATTAAAACTAGCAAATACCTCACAATAAGTAAATTATCAAGCACTTGCTTTGACATCTGGCTGCTTTCAAATCACAACTTTTTAATCTATTCCATCATTCTCAGCTCAACACCTTAAAGTATCTTTAACTTCCACTATTGCAAAAACAAACTACATTTACACATCATTTTATGAGATTCAGAAGGATTAATGGATCACAGTTCGAAAAATTTTCTTTGGAAGAAAGACTACTGCTTGAAAGCTGCATTACCTATCAAGAGCACTGCAAATAAAATAAAAAAACATTAATTGGTCTTTAACCAGAATGTTATCAGAGTCATTTTTAGAGCAAACAAATAAATGGATCATAAAATACCATGAACTCATCCCAAGTTGTAGAAGATTTATGCACTAAATTTTTTCTATGCTGTTTCCAAAACTGAGTGCAAGAGAGACATTTATCATTTGTATTTTTCCATCAACCCAAAAGTGCGATGCAGCATCTGCAGCACCAGCAAGTGTGATGTAGGCTGGGGGTCCCCAACACTGGCTCACTTGGAAGAGGAAAGCTAACACTCCCAGCAAGGTCACCGCTGTGCCAGGACCCACTAGATGGTGCTGTCCTCTTAGGACAGTTGGATTGCAAGTATAAAAGTTGCATAGCAAAACATTCAATGGGGGGAGCGGGTTTTTCTTTTTTTAAAAAAGAAGAAAACAGAATAATTCTTCAAAAGAATATTTTATCAGCTTTCTCTTCATCCCTTGTGTAAGTGGTACTGGCTCTGTAACAACTTTTTCTTGAGGCAACATTAGATGAGAAAATTAGACTTCTCCCTAGGGCTACAGGCTTGTAGAAGTGTTTTCTCTTTTTTAACTGTTGTTCTCAAAAATAACTCAAGGCCTAGACTGCATTAGTGGCAATGTATATTATTCAGCCAAGTACTAAATTATACCATGAGAGAGTCGTCTTACTCCATTGATTCAAAGGAATACCCAATATGTGGGAAAATAATTTACACAGAAAATAACTTACATTGTAGTTAAATAATAATAATAATTTAGATTGTAGGGAACAGAACCTGACCTTTTGTTTCCTGAACTTTTTCAGTTTATACACTGAGAAATGTCACAAGTTTGCTGCACATAAAGGATAAGAGTATTTTTTCCAGATGGCCTGTTTCATTTTGTCTTCATTTCAAAGTAAAAGTCTATGCCTTCCATGCCCTGTGAGGGCACAACACAGGACATTTTTTTTAAGTATTTTCAGAAAATTTTGATGTAAAAATAGTAGTTGAAACACAAAAAGTTGTAATTTTCTTTTGGAAAAAAAGTTAAACACACATGCCAACATAGGATTATAAGGGGAGGAATAATGGGTTGAGTTAGAGGGAAGTTTACTGAAGGGGGAAGGGAGAAAAGTGTGGGACCTTCTGAGGCAATAAAGCACAGCTGACTGCATCAGAAAAGATCAGGGTCATAATATAAAACAGTGGAGATTTAATCATTAGCAGTTTCAATAAAATTTAGAAAATAGTTGTCTTATTGCTGAAGGTCTAAATAAAGTTAGAGGAGAAGTCAAGACTGCAATTGCAGATAGGCAGTGAAGTATCACTTTACCATCTACCTTTCTTAGCTTCTAAGGGGAAGTTCAGAAAAAAAACTCTTGAACCCAAAAGCTTGATTGAACATATGTTAAGTAAAGAATAGATTCGTGCTTGCCTGAAAAACAGTAGGCAGAAATAAATCTGCTGATAAAAACTGCTCTTATGCATGCAAAGTTACCATCACACCTCAAGAACCAAGTGCAAAACAGTGAGATTTAACAGCTTTTTAAGGACACAGGATGGACCTAATTGCTCTCTACAACTACCTGAAAGGAGGTTGTAGAGAGGAGGGAGCTGGCCTCTTCTCCCAAGTGACAGGGGACAGGACAAGAGGAAATGACCTCAAGCTCCACCAGGGGAGGTTTAGGCTAGACATTAGGAGGAAGTTTTTCACACGAAGGGTCATTGGGCATTGGAACAGGTGGTTGATTCACCTTCCGTGGAGGGGTTTAAGGCATGGGTAGATGAGGTCCTGAGGGACATGGTTTAGTGTTTGATAGGAATGGCTGGACTCAATGATCTGGTGGGTGTCTTCCAACCTGGTGATTCTATGCTCCTATGATTTTAATGTCAATATAAAATACAGCTTCTTAAACTAAGCAATGATTCTGATCGTACCACAAAGCTGGTTTCAAGTATGCCTGCAGAGGTTTAATTTAATCTTTCAGATATAAAACTAACAAAAATGTTAAAGTTTATCAATAAAACCAGGAAGTAACAAAAAAAAAGGTATTTTAGTGAACTAAAAAAAAAATTATATTTAAACATAAAAGACTGTTCCAAACATATCAATCACTTCATTTGGGCTTCTTGTGATATTAGGCTACTAGGTAGCTTTTTTGTTTGGGTTTTTTTCCATTATAGAAGGTATTTTTCAATACAAAATAATACAGAGTAAGGGTCCGGATGGAAGTTCTAGTTCCTCTAATTTTAAATTATCATCTATGTAGCCACTCGACAGTGCAAAATGGTTTTTTGCATAATGCCAGACCTAGCACAGATTTTAAAATTACTTCCTTATATTTTGGAAGATGTTTCTGCATATACTAATGATTAATAAAAATGGTTTTCTTGCAAGCTGCCAAGTTTGTTGCATTAATCTCTTTCCATGTTATTCAGTCTCATACAAGGGGGATGGAAAATTTTTCATAAGATTAAAACAGATATGTAAAGGAGGTTACTAAAAATCTAACCCCAGTTACCACCACCTGGAGAATGCATGCAGAGATGAATGGTTCAAAATCACTGTGGTTCAGCTTCTTTAAGCATTGCTACCTATTGCAAACTGAGACAAACAACAGCTTTATGCAATTCGTTTGAAGCATTAGAGATTCCAAGGACACAGTCTTCTGTTACTGGTCAAACTGAAGTCCTGAAGTTTTAAAGACTCTCCCTACTTCATTTATCTGACTGACATGGTTGGCTTGAATACGCTTTTCAAACACTCAACATTAATTGGTAACAGAGACTAGATCAAAATCAGCCGAGTTCCTTTAACCTTCCCCAAATACTCTCACATCTTCAAGTTTCACTTAATGTAATTATATAAACAGGTCTCCTGTTATTCAGCTCTCAAGGGTGCCATTAACTTCATTAGGTGCTGTTTGTACAATGTTTTAAGCTCCTCATTAGAACGTGCACAGAGGTATTTTAGACTGATGAGGCACTATTGTTATAACCTATCACTGCATAATGCCAATTTCTTTATAAACAGCTGATGTAGTGCAAACATTCTTAAATGGTAAATGCTGGTACAACAAACAGTTTCTGCTGATGTGTACTTCAAAATAAACCTTTCTTAGGCTGCAGGCTGCGTGCTTCAGACTAAGAAGATTTTATAAGGCGGGAGATGGAGAAAGGAAACTTCACCCATGTAACCAACAGCTCACCCACTTGCTGCAGGGCTGCTGCAGCCCTCTTCCTTCCGTGCTGCCTCCCTGCACAGCCTGATCTGATGACCGGACACACAGCAACAGTTAAAACTGTCTTGGAATTAAAGGAGTTCAGCAAATAAAGGCGAAAAGGCAAAATCAAACAGATAAATATCCTTGTTGCAAATAGGAAGTTTGCTTCTGAAACTATTTGTTTCCGAGCAATGTTATTTCTGTGCTGTCATTTGCCCTTCAAGAAGGAAAGACACCGGCTTACGTAACTTAAATAGTGTACATAGCTAAACATAATCAAATCTTAAAGGGAAAGATGCCATATCTAAACCTTAGTTCATAGAGTCATAGAATCGCTTGGTTGGAAAAGGTCTTTGAGATCATTGAGTCCAACCATACCTGACCACTACTAAACCATATCCCTGAGCACCTCATCCACCTGTTTTTTAAATACCTCCAGGGATGGTGACTTAACCACCTCCCTGGGCAGCCTCTGCAAGGGCCTAATAACAATTTCAGTGACAAAATTTTTCCTAATGTCTAATCTGAACCTCTCCTAGTGCAGCTTGAGGCCATTCCCTTCCATCCTAATGCCTGTCACTTGGCAGAAGAGACCAACATCCACCTCACTACAACCTCCTTTCAGGTGTTTCTAGACAGTGATAAGATGTCAGCCTCAGCCTCCTCTTCTCCAGGCTAAACAACCCCAGTTCCTTTAGCCACTCCTCATAAGACTTGTTCTCTGGTCCCTTCACCAGCTTCCCCCCTGGCTCTGACAAGGGTCCTACTAATTGCCATTCCTGGGTAAAAAAATCTGCATTTTGCACAGTTGCATATTAAAGGCAGCAGAAAGGCAGCAGATTAAAGCAGATGTTTACATAAACAAGAACAGATTTTTTTTAACAGAACTCTGAAAAGACATTTTTTAAAAATAGAAGAAAAGCCTATCTTCATTTCATTTTCAGGAAGAGCTCTTGACTGTGCAGTCATGTAAGATTAAATTTGTCTCTCCAACGCTTCCTCCTATTGTTTGTGTTAAACACAATACAAAAGTATAGTAAGAGGTAGGAAGGGAATATTAGAGCTGTGTCTATTTTCTGATCAGGACAATAGCAGAGCAGTAGGTTGCCACTTTGCTTATAAACAGTAAAATCAGGTCTGAAGTGCTTAAATTTTGTGGATCTGTTTGCTTTCCTCATGGGCTAGTCTAATCACTTTCTGAGAAAACTAACCAAATCCATGATTTGGTCAGACTGTCTTTTTTGATTACTGTAGACAAGTTTCTATCAGGTGACCTTTTTTTCTATGCTTCCTGCCTATAAATTAAGTTCACTGTTGCAGCACAGGGCTGTCTGACAGTAATCTAATTATAAGTATGATGACGCTTCTGTTCTCCTCAGTGGGTTTTTGTGTAATGTCTCAAAAGCCCTCCCTGTTTTCATGACTTGCTGTGCTCACAGAGCAGTCCTGGCCTTGTTGGAGTTTTATTTCTGTTGCCATCTTGTTGTTGTTTTACTGACAACTGTATTAGCAGCTGTTATCTCACCAACGCTATTATTGTCCCATGCATCTTCCTGGCACCACTACACTAACTAAACATTGCTGGAATTTCCTGTTTCATTTACCAATGCTTTTGGCCACACAGTCCTCTTGAGGGGGTGTCACTGCACAGTCAGCAATGTTATTTTACAGTGTGGAGACCATTATCTCATTTAGCAAGTGTTTGTTAAAGCAGAGGTCTACATAGAGGACAGCTAGCATGAGCTCACCTCAGAGATGACAGTACTATGGGAATGAAGAAATTCCTACATTTCAGAATGCTGCTGACTGAATTTATTTCTTCCTTTCACATCAGCAGCCACCATCTCGGTAAGATACTGTCACTTCTCAGCAACATTTTACTCCAAGTCTGGTTGTCTGGCTGTAATCCTCACTGTTACCATAGAACACTTGAAAATGTGACTTTGACAAACTCATTAAATCCAAATGTGTAAATAAAAAGTTGTGTCACCTTTTAAAATTGCCTTCTTGCACTACTCAGAGGAGAGAAAAAGATAAATATACTTTTTAATGCTTGGACTGATTGTACTATGAGCCTCTAGACATCACTTCAAGAATGAGAAATGCTGTCACTGACAACACTGACTTTTTTACCTTTTTAAAGCATATTCTGCAAACATCTATGACACAAAGAATGAAGCATTGACTCAAACTGGCAGCAGCTTGTAAAAGTCAGATGCTAGCAGCTCATTTGCTTCGCATGCCTGTATTCTCTTATTTAGTACCACAGAGTCCATGCACCCATTCTCACCCAAACCACTTAGGCCAGGCATTATTAATAGCAGTAATCAATCAACCAGAGGATTTTTTTTGTTGTTGTTGTTGCTAACAAACAATAATCTCCCACTTGGGGCAACAAACTCAGCCACTTTGTGTCTTATATTTCTTTATCAGCCTCTAGGGTTCAAGCACTAAAGCTGTATGTATATAAAGTTTTTAGACTTTAGGGTTTTCCACTGCTACAAGAAAATTTTACAAAACCCCATCTTCCAAATCAGAGTCCCCTTCCACAAACCCCATCACATCACACTCCCTTCTCCACCCCAATGGATTTCCTCCAAATCCACCAGGTATGGGTTTGATTTTTTTAAAAACTCTTTCCTTCCTGGAAGTAAAGGCTCCCAAACACAGATATGCCCAGGTAGTCCAGGTGGTAAGTCTCGTCCATGTGTTCCAGAAACTGAGCATAAAAGAGCTCCAGAGGGAGGTAGGTGAGCATGCACACACTGGAGTGAGCACAACAGTATCTACTAAAGTCACCACTATGTCAGACAGCAAAAAGACATAGTTTTAAGTGTATGTTGCTCCAGTCAGATTACTGAAGTCAAAAACAGTCACTGGCTTCCACAAACACAGGCACTACATCCTGTAGTTCCTTCCTGTATACCTCTAGGTGTCATTCTTCTGTGCTGTATTTTCATCTGCCTCTCTCACTGCACCTGACCAGCTGAAGAAGTTTTGTCTCCTTCCTCCATAAATACGTTTGTGATTTTACCAGTTGTGCTCTCATCCAGCGTGCAGAGCAGCACAGAAGGAGTCACTTCAGTCCTAGGTATCTGCCTGTAGCATCCCACATACTCTGGTGTAAGTTTAAGCAGAAAAAGGCACAAGTTAAAATTCACTGCGTACAATAAGGATGCATTTCACTGTTGCAGACTAAGCATGGGGTTGAACAGATCAAACACAAGTTCTAGAGGAAAGCCAAGAAACCTAAAANTGGATCACATCCATATTTCATTCCGGAGTAGTCAGTGGAAAGGTTCACTTTTGAAATATACAATTCAGAGAAAAAATACTAGGTTTTGCACAGGCTTGGTCCAGGCAGCAAAAAAAGAAAGCAAAAACTGGAGGTGATCCGAAACCATGAAAGACAATGTCAGCTCCGAATCAGACCAGCTGCTTCCTTATATACCACAGAAAAGAAACAAAATATGCAATCCACGCCCATGAGGAAAGAACTCAGTGCATTAGGCTGCTAGTTAAAAGTTGCACCCTCAAATTATTCTCAGGATCATAACAGACTAATTAGGGACAGTTTAATTCCAATTTACAGGCCTTTAAATTCTGAGGCTCAGAACAAACTCACGAAACACACAGTCATCCATTCTGCTACTCTTTATTATAAAATATATAGGGTTTTGTAGCTGCAGTCCAGCCAAGATGTAAGCTCTTATAAGATTGTACATAAAAACATTGACTACCATCTCAAATCACTAGTATGACATTCTGCCACAAGTGTGCTGGTTTATTACTGTTGTTTTGATTCATCCTTGAATGGTAATAAAATGGAATGTTCTGTTCAGTATGTATTGCTAATCATCCTTTTACCATTTTTGTTCAATAACATTTCCTTTTATCATTATGTCGACTTGTAATGTTTATGCAGTTTCTTAGTAGTCAGCTGATCACAAGGCAAAAAGGCTTTCCTAGCACAAATGAGAGCTCTCACTCTGAATACCCAGAATTCATCACTTGTTTCATTCTATCCAATGACTTGAGATCATTTTAGTAAAGATACANAAAAAAAAAAAAATTATAAATAAATACCATTTCTTTTCCTAGAGTAAGTCACTTTGAAAACAAAATTCACAGCACTCACAAGAGTGAAATTAAAACACACAGCTGTAAGTTTTTCAGGACAAATTCTAACCTTTCAGTGACGGCTGTTGCAGACTGAGAAAAAAATTGTATGAGGTTCAAGGACACCAACCACTTTCCCTCCAGCTGCCTATCAGAAACAATTGCAACAGTGCTAGACTCCACAAGATATAGTCTAGCAAGTAAGCGATAACTGAATGTCAGTGACAAAGGTCAGAATTAAAGGGCATAGTTTGATAATTGAGAAAAATAAGGATACACTTGGCCAAATATGGTTATGGATTTGAAGAAAAGTAGATTACAGGAAGAGAGACAAGAAATAAAGGGCAATAGCTAATTTTATGATTGAGGACAGCAAGAGATAGTAAAAAAAATGTATTCAAGCTTACAAGCCACTGAGCTACCAGTTTCTTCAGAACATGAAGAACAATCCTCTGGGGAGAAGTCCGTGTACAGAAGATAGCCACACCACCAAGAGTATCAACTTCTCCCCACACCTGATCCACTGCACCAGAAAGAGAAAAAGATATTGGTGTCGTTAACTACTGCTAAGAGATCTGAAGCAAGTAGCTACGAAAAGGAAGTACTATATCTGCTGCATGCCTTTCTAAGTGAAATTTCTGTAAGTATCCAAACCTCCCCCCGAAAATTTTAGGTACCAGGAATCAGAAAGACAGGGACTGACTAACTACTTTAAAAATTTACACTGTGATTACAAACTAAAGGTTTAATATAGGCTGCATAAAAATAGGGTAATCCTGAGGTTAACGATACAGCTTAGACCCCCTTCCAATAAAAATGGCATGAAGTCAAGTCTTACCTTTTATACAGGAGTCATAAGGCCAGGCTTTTTGGTTTCTAACTGCAAACTACCATCTTCTTTTCCACCACCAAAACAATCTCCAAAATATCTCAAGATCTCCATTGTATAGAGGCACTAGAAATCAATAATAAACTCAGTTTGTCTGAGTTTGATAACAAGGAGAGGAAAGCTCCATCGTTGGGAAGTTAGTGACACCACTGTACTACTCTGCTTTCACCAGAAATGCATATTTTTCTGCCTGTTTCTCTTCTCTCCATCAATACAGGCAGCTACTGCTACAACACTCGAGAAAGGTGAGTCTTCTTAATAAACAGCAGCACCAGAGTCTGAGGACACTGCCACACAAGCATGCTTCATGTGGCCGTACATAATGGCAGCATCACTGCCACAAAGTTGATGTGGTGGACTTGGCAGTGTTAGGTTTATAGCTGGACTTGATGATTTAAAGGTCTTGTCCAAACTGAACCATTCCACGATTCCATGTGGTCAGGCATGAGCTAGCCCTAAACTACCTCAGTAACACCAGCTGCAAAGTCACAAGAGCATTTAACTCACCAGATAACTACCTATTCTGGTTAGATCAGCAGTAGCACGGGCAAATCTAGAAGCCCTTCAGGACAGGCATATGCAATGTGGTCACATAATCTCAGGCTGGAAAGCACAGACCTCCATAGGATGGAATACAGTAGGTCAGAAGGGGGCATGGTGTTCTGTAACAGAATTTAACTGTTTTGTGGACAACAGCAAAGATGTATAAACTTGAAGGAAGGAAACTGTGTTTTCTCCTTTCTAAAAATGTTCTTCAAATCACCCATTAAGGGAAAAATTCAGCTGCCCTCTCACTGTGCTTGCGCTTTTATGTACAGAAGGAACACAGTTGCCATTCTAACTTTTAATGAAGAATTTCCATTATATTTTACTACCCAATTAGATTGTTTTCAAAGATAAATATTTCATATTAATGATTTACAAGCTTCCCATGTCACTTAAGTTTTCTAATCCATTTTAAGGATGTTTGTTTCTTTAAGAGAATAAAGACTTCCTATCCTAAGTGGCTAAATGTGAACTAGACAGCAGGTCCAAGGCCAATTCTCCTTGTAACTAGAGGAAGAAAACAGCTTTTGTTTACTATATTTGTTGAAGGTATGACTTCTTTTATGGAGGAGGAATGAAGTGCAGAGACTGACTCACTAGCCAGCCCTGGTTTGTAGTCTATAACCATGCAGGATCAAACAGAATCAGAGTAAAAAAAAGGGCTAGATAGCAGGAGACCAGAGATCTATAACACAGGTACTGATTGAGGCATTAATTCACAACACCTACCTCAGAGAAAAACAAGAAGTCCAGTTCAGTTTCCAAGTAGCTTAAATACTGCTAGTAAGTCCAAGTCCATTTTTTTTTCCATTTTACAGGGAATACCCAAGATGACGAAGAGTATTTAATTCCTTTTTGCATTTCTCTTTCAAACCTTCTCAGATTTATTTGGAATTTTCTCTTCCAAGGAAATTGCTGTTTCATTTCTACCTTTGCTTCTTAGGTGTTTTGCTATGTTTTAATGGTTATTGTTTCTCCTGTTTTTTTCTGATATTTATAGATTTCATTAGAGTTTGCTTAATAGTGATCACAAAATATATTTTTCTATTTAAAAAAGCAAAGACCAGATATTTAGTCATGTAAAGAAACCAGGCAAAAAAACCCCAAACCAAAAATAAAACAAAGAAAGACATTATACTATTACTAGATGCCTTTGAGCTTATGAGTACAACCTGGGAACAGTCCAAATGCATTTGTATTGTTTCACAATCTATTTATAGACGTTGAGAATAGAAAGAGAGCACTACATTCCACATTTGTTCCATTTCAGACAAAGCCTTAGTACTTAGTATTTCAATACTTAGTACTGAAAGCCTTAAATGAAGTTTAACCCAATTTCTTGAGGCCTTGGAGGGCTAATTCAGTACTATAAAAGAACCTGCAACCTAAATATCACATACCATTTCCTTGACTAACCTAATCATTATAGTCATCTTCAGCAAACAGAAAACTGTCTAAGGCTGTAGTTCATGTTTGCCAATTCCTATGGGAAAAAAATGATTGGGCAAACTACTTTTATTCATTTGGTTTTGGTGCACTGTGAATTAAAAGATTATCTGTATTTAAGCTGAACTGCAATTACTTGATTTTATATCAGCTACACACATACAACTGCACCAGTTGGTCACTGGAGAAGTGCAATACAATAATTTTGACATATCAAGATGGGTGGATATAGGCACTTCTGAAAGATACAATATTTCATTATTCAAATTTGGGTAAAGAAAAACAGGTAGAAAATTCACAAAGTAGAATTTATGACAGACCATCTTATGGGTGTCAGTACAAACCTGACAACAAAGCATCATTTCTGTTGAAAGTTCTTGTTTTACATTACTTTTTTTTCTTAATTCATCAAAACAAGTTACTGCTGTTAACAATAACATTCTGAAGACACAATATACCTAGGTTTGATAATTTTTGTTTCCAACTAAATCTATGAAGTGCTGCAGATAAAAAAGAAAACCACCTTGTGATGTCACATCAATACATTACTCATTAACTGATTTTAAAAAACAGCCTGAGCTGCAGTCACACACAGACTGCACTTCCTACAGCAGCGAAAGCCTGTGAGTTTAAAGGATCACTCTGGAACTGAACTAATCTAACTCTGCAGTTAACTCCATTAAAATGACAAGAAAAGAGCATTCCTTTGAGGACTCCATTTCTCATTTTGAAAGTCAGAACAGCTTCCAGAAGCCAAGTAACGACACCCCTGTCAGCCCTACAGAGAGTTTTGGATCAGTATTTATAAGGTAAATCCTGATGTGTTCATGTGCTCTGTACGTATCTGGATTTTATGCCAAGGGGCAGTAACTCAGGAGGACAATGGCATCTTGGCTTGTATCAGAAACAGTGTGACCAGCAGGTCCAGGGAGGTTATTCTCCCTCTGGACTCAGCACTGGTGAAACTGCTCCTCAAATCCTGTGTTCCATTGTGGGCCCCTCACCACAAGAAGGATGTTGAGGCTCTGGATTGAGTCCAGAGAAGAGCAACAAGGCTGGTGAAGGGGCTGGAGAACAGACCTTATGAGGAGTGGCTGAGAGAGTTGGTGTTGTTTAGCCTGGAGAAGAGGAGGCTGAGAGGAGACCTCATTGCTCTCTACAACTACCTGAAGGGAGGTTGTAGAGAGGAGGGAGCTGGCCTCTTCTCCCAAGTGACAGGGGACAGGACAAGGGGGAATGGCCTCAAGCTCCGCCAGGGGAGATTTAGGCTAGAGATTAGGAGGAAGTTTTTCACACCAAGGGTCATTGGGCATTGGAACATGCTGCCCAGAGAGGTGGTTCATTCGTCTTCCCTGGGGGTGTTTAAGTCACGAATAGACGAGGTCCTGAGGGACATGGTTTAGTGTTTGGTGGGAATGGTTGGACTCGATGATCCGGTGGGTCTCTTCCAAACTGGTGATTCTGTGATTCTGTGATTCTGTGAAATACACCAGTGAAAATACCATAACGAGGAAGCTTAATGAATGAAGAGATTACATTTTCATTCATGTTACTGATTGCACTGGGAAGTGACCACTACTGTAAAGAAAAAAATTTTAAGGGAGGACAGAAGGGAGTTGTTCTCTATTATTTCCTTTATTACACTGAAGTAGGTCTTTGAATGTATATAGCACTGTATACTGATAAATTCCACTGACATCTGCGAGGTCATCCAATACGATCTATGACCTTTGAATGTCTTTCTATACAAAACAGATGTTTTACTAGAAAAGGGAACGTAACAAAGTATTTTCACATATGATTTGGCCTATGTGAAACTGTACAATGCTTATTAAACTATGTTTCAAGAAAAAAGCTACCATAAACTCAAGGAGTATTCATGTAAGTTGAATGCTTGCATGAATTAATACTGCTAAAGGGCTTGTTGACAGAACTATCACAAACAGTTTTTAAAGATAAATTTGTTTTCTTGCTTTGGAAAAGTGGACTTGTTGGATTGCAGACTTACAAGGAGGTGGAATTGATTGCAGTGAAGAGTCCTGGATAAATCACATGCATTTTCGAAAGCATAGATAAATGAGGGAAAGCACAGTCACAGCATTACTGACATTTTACCAATTATCCTTCCCCATCTACTGCAGGAGAGGGATAAATAAACATGCATACCATTTATGTCAACCCATTACAGGAAAAAAAAAAAAAGAAAAAAAACTTTCAAAAACTATTCAACATATACATTTATCGGTTCTTAGCCAACTCGAAAATTCATTACCAAACTCCATCCTTAACATCTGTTCAGCACCCAGCCACTCTGAACAGTGATTTGGAAGGATCACTTCTAATTAGTCTTTGTGTGACATAATTATATTTCTTTGTAGCTGTGCACAAATTCTTTATATGGGGTGACAGCTCATATCATTAATTCGGTCAGAAGTATAAATAAGTCTTCTGGCCTCATTTCTCCTCTTCTGAAAAGCAATTAGGGCTTCTTGATATTATATCTGCATAACGTCCTTTCTGTCAGTGAGATAAGGTCCAACAGTTTTAACAAAGAATAAGAAATCAGGAATTTTAAGTTTTAATTAGAGCTCTCAAAGGCTCTCACCTAGATCTATTCACTGAGAACCTGTTTTTTAAAATAATATCCACATTGTTTTAAAAATGTTTCTGTATGCCTCTCTTGATCTCATTTTCCTATTAGGTATGGGACACAAGTGCATACACTAGCGTGTGCAGCATTCAATACAAACTGGTGATGTTTAACCACTCCTGATTTGGGCAATAGAAAGTTTGCCCTCTTTTCTCTTCCCAGACTGGTACATTGGGCAGACAGATCTACCTACTTTTTTATTTACCACTAGATAATCAGTAGGCAAAAAGCTACCATATATGCTCTGATAGCAACATGACGAGCCCTTACAAAGAACAGAATCCTTTGCCTCATATTTCTCAATAATCAATCTACCTGGCAAGTAGCAAGTAGCAGGGGCCAGTTCTCTAGAAATCTAGTTTACCCAACTGCAGTTTCAGTAAGAAGGATAATATAATTATAAAGCCCTGCTGTAAAACATAACTTTATCGACAGTAAAGATGGACTAGTAGGCTGCAAATACTAGACAATTTAATAAGAAGAATGCATGACTGCACTCAATAAGTTAGTAGCTGGACTGAGCTCTCACTGAACCTGCTTTTTGTGTGTTTGTCGGAGTCATGATACACTTATCTACAATGAGCCACATGAAAAAAAAACAAGGAAAATGCTTCTGGGGAGAAGGGGCAGGTTTTGCATTTTGAGGTACTATTTTCAATACAGCCCTGTTTACTTAGAGCACATTTCCCATATATGCAGATGCATCTGCAGAGAAAATTTACTCTATTTAAAATATTCTCTTCTATTTAAATTCACTGTTCTTCTTTACCCTAACTATTTATGCCTGAAGATAAAAACTGACTACATGCCTAAGTTTTTATATACCTCTGTTTTAACCTCAGTATAATTGGCACCATGTGGATGAACACAAATTTGCCAGAATCCAGGGGATTACTAACATTTCAGAGAGGGGAACTCACAGTTTATCACCATAGCATGTTACTCCTGACACAGGGCAGAACTGATTTCAGAGGTAAATTAAGGCTAGAGCTGCAGCTGAGGTGTCAGCTATGCATAATAGATCAAAAATCTGTATTGATAAAAGTATTGGACACATGTTTGTACAGTATTTTATCAGCATGAATGTGCAGAGTTGTTCTGACATTAGAACAAAATATTTTTCAGCAGTCCAGATCAAAATACTGTCAAAAGCATAGGTATCTCAGTCTTCCCTTTGGAGCTCATTTTCTTTGGACATTTATAAGCAGAGGATGACAAATCAAGCTAAGCTGATTCACCAGGGTAGAACAAGCAATACTTTTATTTATCTTTTCATGCCTAGCTGGCCAGTATATTAAAAGACAGTTATAAATGCAAAGAAATAGACTCCATTGCCGTAGGATTAGGTAGATCCATTGATGACAAGATCTAGGCATCACAGCATTCTAACAATGCCATCCATGGGGAGTCCAGGACAATATATTGCTTGGGAAGTATGCCATGACTGGTTTTTTCCTCATTAACTACCAGGAGACACTGACCTGTGTTTTTCAGCAAAGTGCCAACTGGCCATGTGCCACCTCCCAGGTAGCAGAACTGAACTGTTACATGTTACAAGGTTGTTTATTCAGAAATTGATAAAGTTGCCATGAACAATATGGGGAGAGATGAATGCTCCTTTACTTCACCTGTTTCACTATTTTTTACCATTAGCACTCCTCCCCATACTGTTTTTTTAATCAATACAACAATGTACTGAGACCACATCGGTAAAATGCACAATGTGTTACACATTCATTGTGAGGGGAGCTGACACCCCAAAATTCTTGTGTGAGAATCTCTCTCCCTTTTCCCAATGGATGCTACAGTATGTAATTGTATTGTAGTCCATTGCATCCAATTTTCAGTATTCAGCCAGAGTGAGCAGCCTCAGTGTACCTCACTAATTGTGGTGAGAAATAGTTTTCAGCTTTCAGCTTTCAGCCCAGTTTACTTCATATGAGCTGTGCACCTCCCTGTCCAAAAGGTAGTTCAACTAACACAGTAATCCAGGTTCCTTAAAAAAAAAAAAACCAGGAATGGATAGGTAGATATGACTTAGGGCAAACTGCTCAGAAGAAGTCAATCACCCAACACATGTCAATAAAGCAATCTCACACTTTTAAAAAACAAATAAATTATTAAGTTCTTAATCCAGGCAAGGAATGGTACAAAAATACATTTTACTCCATATAAAACAGCACAACTTGTGGTGTTCTGGCCCTAGTTATAGTTTACAGGCTACTTAAGACCCTGTTTACTCCATTTATTTATACTTCAAGTATGCTGAGAGACTTGCAGATGTACCTCAACATTCCTGCTTGAGGCAGGAGTAACACCAATGCCAGGTCAGATCACATACAGCCTTGTCTAGCTGGGTCCTGTAACCTCCAAAGACAAAATCTACAGCCTCTCTGGGTAACCTCTTCCTATGTTTCCTATTATTTAACCTCTGGTTTTCCATCTTCTGAAGGTCACAACTACTGAAAACTCTCAACCCTTAACCCTCTCTGAGGCTTAATGTAGTTTCTTCCGTGTAGGAATGTCAATTTTTGCCTACATGGCACCACCAGTACTTCAGGCATTAAATAGTAATTCAGAATTTTATAGTACACTTTCTGTCCACAGTCTGCACTTCATCAGTTAGAAAAAACACAGTCCATGTTTTCATACAACAATGAGCCTCTGTTGGTGACAGCTTGGTCTTCAAATACTTGTTTTACTGTATCTGTATACATGAGCAATTTTAACTGCACAGAAAAAGGTCCTTTGTGTTTTTGGTTTTTTTTAACATGTAATACTTGCTACAACATAGCAGAATAAAAGCATGTGATTTTCAAATATATTCCACATAGGCAGACGCACATTTGAAGATGTAATGTAAGGCAATTCTCTCTACATACTATTGAGAATCCTGGCATTTAGGACTTTACATAGAATCATAGACTCACAGAATAGTTTGGGTTGGAAGGGACCTTAAAGATCATCTAGTTCCAACCAGCCTGCAATGGGCAGGGACAACTCCCACTGGATCAAGCTGACCAAGGCCCATCCAACCTGGTCTTGAATACCTCCGGTGATGGGGCAGCAACAGCATCCCTGGGCAACCTAGGCCAGTGTCTCACTACCTTAATGGTGAAGAAATTCTTCTTAATGTCTAGTCTAAATCTGCCCCTCTCCAGTTTATACCCATTCCCCCTCATCCTATCACCACAAGGCCCCTTTCAGGTACTGGAAGATTGCTATAAGATCTCCTTGGAGCCTTCTCTTCTTCAAGGTGAACAACCCCACCTCTTTCATCCTGTCCTCATATGAGAAGTGCTCCAGCCCTCTGATCATCTTTGTAGTTGGAGGACCATTCCTTGAAATATTCAAGGCTGGGTTGGATGGAGCTCTGAGCAACCTGATCCGGTTAAAAGATGTCACTGCTTCTGCAGAGGATTTGGAGTGGATGACCTGCAAAAGTCCCTTCCAACCAAAGCACTCTATGATTCTAAGTTCTTGTTCATACATTGTCTGGAGGCCAGAATCATGAAAGCTGCCTGGAGGAGAGGGACCTGGGGGTGTTGGTTGACAGTGACTGAACATTAGTCAGCAGTGGCCCAAGTGGCCAAGAAGGCCAATGGTATCTTGGCTTGTATCAGAAACAGTGTGACCAGCAGGTCCAGGGAGGTTATTTTCTGTCTGGTGAGACTGCTCCTTGAATCCTGTGTTCAGTTGTGGGCCCCTCACCACAAGAAAGATATTGAGGCTCTGGATCGAGTCCAGAGAAGAGCGACAAAGCTGGTGAAGGAGCTGGAGAACGAGGAGCGGCTGAGAGAGCTGGGGTTGTTNAGAGGGAATGGCCTCAAGCTCCACCAGGGGAGGTTTAGGCTGGACATTAAAAAAAAAAAAATTCACAGAAAGGGTCATTGGGCACTGGAACAGGCTGCCCAGGGAGGTGGTTGAGTCACCTTCCCTGGAGATGTTTAAGGTACGGGCGGATGAGGTGCTGAGGGGCGTGGTTTAGTGTTTGATAGGAATGGTTGGACTTGATGATCTGGTGGGTCTCTTCCAACCTAGTGATTCTGTGATTCTAAAGGACTTTTCCAAGGCAGCGATTCTATGATTCCATGATTCCACGACTTCGTTATTCAGCTGTGGACTTAGAAGGGTTGCGTTTAGGAGACCTTAAAGGTCTTTTCCCACCTGAAGGCCTCTGTGATTCCCTGTGAAACCTCATCTCCCCTCCCCGCCCATGAAACATTCAGCACGCCTTTGTCCGGGTGGACTGAGGCGCCGCCTAGCCGATCGCCGACCTGTCAATAATTCAGGGCGGCGGCGAGTCGGGATCCTCTCTCCTCTCCCCTTCTTTCCCCTCCTCTTCTCTCCCCTCCCTTCTCCTTCTCTCCCCTCCTTCTCGCCGCGGATGCGAGCGGCGCCCATGGCTGAGCGGCGGGGCGAGGCGGAGCTGCCGTGAGTACTGCGGGCGGGCTACCGGGCACCCCGACAGGCTACCGGGCACCCCGAGGGCCGACCGGGCACTCCGAGGGGCTACCGGGCACCCCAAGTGGCTACTGGGCACCCCAGCTGAGTACCGGGCATCCCAAGTGACTATCGGGCATCCCGAGCAGCTACCGGGCATCCCAAGCGGCTACTGGGCATCCCGAGTGGCTCACGGGCATCCTGAGTGGCTACCAGGCACCCGAACTGGCTACCAAGCATCCCAGCCAGCCACCAGGCATCCCAGCCAGCTACCGGGCATCCCAAGCAGTCTGTGGGCATCCTGAGTGAACTGTGGGCAGCCCCAACAGTCTGTGGGCATCCTGAGCTGCCCATGGGCATCATGAGCAGCCCACAGGCATCCCAAGGAGCCTCCGGGCACCCTGAGCATCCCATGGGCATCCCAAGCATCTCACGGTCGTCATGGCATCTCATGGACATCCCAAGCAGATCATGGGTGTCCTGAGCCACCCACAGGCATCCCAAGCTGCCCACGGGCATCCTGAGCAGCTGCACAGGGAGGGCACCTGTGGGGCCTGTGTTGGGCTTTGGCTTGAGTGCTCATAAGGAACTGTTGCTAAAGAGTCTGCAGGCTTAAATTAAGCTGCCCATCCAAGATCTGCGCTCCTTGAGAGATGGCCCTGGGCACAGCGTTGGACTCTGCTGTCGTACTTTTAGGATGGAGTCATATAAATAGCGTTATTGGCAATGGGGAATGGCTTTAAACTAGAAGGGAAGATTTAGATTACATGTTTGGAAGAAGTTCTTTACAATGAGGATGGTGAGACACCAGAACAGGGATGCTGGAGGCATTCAGTGCCAGGTTGGATGGGGCTTTGAACGGCGTGGTCCAGCTGTAGGTGACCCTGCACATGGCAGGCATGTGGGACTGGATGGGCTTTGAGGTTTCTTCTAACCCAAACTATTCTATGACAGCATGATAATTCCTTGTAGCAGGATGGAACCCCTTCCATGCCACAGCACACAAGCTCAGCCATTGTGCTCTGTCCCATGCAGAAAAGCAGACAGGCTCCAGCAGGAGGCTGTGATCCTCGCCTCTGGGTGCCAAAGAAATGCAGAACTTCGTCAAAGGTTCGTAGATTTAGGTACAGGCCAAGATGCAATAAAATAGGAGTTCAGTGTGACTTCTGTGCCAGACAGAGGTGGAACGGGGGTCACTCAAGCAGTGCCTGCCTTGTCACATCTCCCCAGTGTGGCCATGGCTGTACACAGCCTCCTCCTGATTTTTAACCTGAGAAGCGGTGTAAAAGTGGAGCAGATGAAGTGTTCAGAAATACTTCACATTCTTTTGGAGGGGGGGGGGGGGGAAACCTTTCCCAGCTGGTGAGAGCTGCTTAGGCTAACTGATGGATTGTAGGAAAGTCAAAATCTTCCATGGCCAGGAGGACTCCCTGCTCTCTCCCAAGGCTTCTGACTTTCCCAGCCTCTGATGGTGGCTGGGGATGTCAGGGGTTAAAGGTTGCATCTCTTGCATTGGCCTTTGGCTTCTTCTGAAGGTCTCAAGTTGTTCAGGTGCTTGTATGTCATATTAACATTCCTCACATGAAAGTCTTGCAGTTGTCTGGTTCTATACTGGACTATGAATTCACATGGAACTTTGCAGTCCCAAGGATGTTGTTTGAGAAGCTAAGCATCTCTGAAAGGAAAAAAAAAATGGATCTTTCTCCTCAGAAGAACAAAACCAACCAAACATAAAAGACTTCTTTCTAATCTGGGAGGATTCCCTTGCCCAAAAAAACTTTTTTTTTTCCCACAAAGATTTGATTTTAAACACCCTGCAGGGGAAGGGAGAACAAGTTATCAGTAGCTAGCTCTTTCTGTGGAAGGAAACTCTAAGGTCTCCAAAGGAGGATTTTTTCTTCCAACTGTTGTATCCCTGGTCTCTAAGCAAGTGTATTCTTGAAGTATGTATCACACTGAAATTCATTACCAGAAATATCTTGGGTGTTACACAGCACTGGGAATCAGAGTGTCTTCTAAGTGTCCTTTATCCTGTGTGGTGTAGTCCTATCAGTGACTTCACATTACAAATAAGACATTATTCCCTGACCTTCTTTAGGGCTTTCTGACTTAAAGCCTTGGCTCCTGATCCCACACACAGAATTATGCCAATGAACTTGATGAAATTCTTCAGGTATGCGAGGTCTGTATCTGATTTTTCTCTTGAGAATGGGATTAGGAATCCAAGGCTGTGTATAGAAGGCTTGATGTCAGAAACATTGCCGGTGCTCCAACTAACTGACCCTCTGTTTTGTTCCCAGGTGTTTTATCTTTCAGCGCTGAATCAGCTGCAGTTGTAAAAGCGAGGTCAGTCTTATCCAGTGTGATAAATGGAGAAGTCTTGCTCACTGTGACTCTCCTGGTTTTTTAGCTGTCAGTTTTTGCTGTTCAGTAGAAGGTGTGTGTCAGGCAGGGCAACACTAGTTGGTCTGTTATGCTGCAAGCTGCAGAGTTTAGCATTGCTGTCCTGGGCAGCAGGAGGATGGAAAGACTGCGATAAGCAAAAAAAGTTTAAATGCTTTGTCTTAAGCAAGAAAGATGTTTAAGCATTTACTGGCTGGGAAGAAAGTTTGGATTAATTTTCCAATCCTGATTACCTTGTAGTTGAATCTTTCTGAGAAACTTGTGTTTGCTTATTTGTGAGTTAACCTCAGAAACCAAGCAACTTCGGTTTGACTAACATGAAGCTACAGGGTGGATGTTAAACTGAAGAACAAGAACAGAATCTTGGTTGCGATTCTGTTGGAAGTGAACTTGCTAAAAGCTGGATTTAGTTTTAGAAAATTTTGTAGATAAGTGCATGTGTTTGTGGTGGAATTTTATTCTCTTGTACTTCCAGGGCACAATATGCAACCAACAGAGCTCATGCTGACTTCTCTTTGAAACAAATCCTAGCAGAGTTGTAGAAGCTCAGGGAATCTTAGTATTTTCCAAAGCTCAGGGGAAAGAGATTTATTTATGTGCTGTAATCTGTACTGCCTGGAGGTGTGCTTAAAAGCTCATTGTTTTAGAGGTGGTCTTTATCGCTTGGTTGTGCTTCTGCTACAACCTTAAAGGTGTCCCTGCAGGACAGGTGCTTCTGAAGTCTTGAAGATCTAGATGTTTTTTGAGGATTTTTTTTGTTGGATTGGGTTTTGGGTTATTTTTTTAATTATTTCAAAATTACATCTGAGAAGATCATATTTATCTGCCAGTGATCCAGTAAACTGTGTGGGAACAGCTGAGTACATTTCTACTGACTTAGAAAATGGGCTTCTCTGGCATGCATATCAACAGTTACATCTTTGCAAAGTTTGCAGTGCGCCCCTGGTGTTGTATAACCCCAGAGTAAACACTGTGGAAGATGGGTGCTGTTATTATGCGTGCTCAAGACACTGATGTGCCAACAGTTTGTCAATATGTGGAGTTCCAAGCAAAAAAACAGTTCCTGAGCAGAAAATATGTTCTGTGTTCCATGACCATTACATCCTGATGTGGCCTCAGACAAAAAAGGAATTAACCCTTGCATTGTATTAAGAGAATAGTTATTTTTCTGACTGGAAAGTGGGGTGTGTTATATTTATAGTGGTGCTACAGATGTGGTATTGTTGAAAATGGTGAATGAGAAGCAGTTACTTACTGGTGGGAAAAAAAGGACAAAGTCTTCAAAGCAAAGACAGTAATATTGTTATTTTACAATTCAGTGCTGCATCGATGCCCTTCTAAAAAAGCCATCCCATCTTACAAAAGCAGTGAGTAGATATACCAGTTTTTAGGCAAAGGACTGTGTAAGTCCTCAAATGTTCATATTTTTGTAGGTGGTCCAACCATGTCTGGAGACTCCCTTCAAGTTCTCTCCTGACCTGAAACAGCTGTACCTTACAAGACAACTAAGTATATCAATATAAATTCTCACAGCCTTAAGACAGTTTATCTCTTGGCCTAAACCAGCTACATACTACAAGACTGATTTATGTGACGAGATAATTAAACATACAAATCAGCTGCAGCAAAACTTCTCAATTCTCACAAGTGCGTGGCTCATTCAGGAAAAATGGCAGAGGTGTAATAACAAGCAGTTCATATTACATGTTGGCATCCTGCTTTCAAATGTGCTTGCTTCTGTTGAAGTCAGTATAGCATTTTCTGTTTTCCACAGGTAGTATTTGGGATAGTGTCATTAAATCTGTCTGTGTGAGGGCAACATACTGAGTTTCTGGATGGCAAGAAACTGTGACCATTAAATACCATGTTCTGTTCCCTTACAGTTACCGCATAAGGTAATGACCAGTCACTGAGTGTAGCCTAAAAAAATGAGGCAGCTAGGACTTAAGACTATGAAAGGTATGGAAAAGTTTTAGATATTTCTATTATTTTGACAAAAAAATACATTGGGGGATATATGCTACTGAAAGCAGTGGAAAATGCTTGCAGGAAAATTTAGTATTTCTGGAAAAAGAGAGAATGTAATTTTTATGGTTTATTTATCTGACATGTTATGCTGCCATGACACATTTTCTGATAACTGATTAACAATTGGTGACTTGAAGGATGTTTCATTGACTCACCTGTGCATAATCACAACTAAGTAACTTTTTTCCTAAACTTTTTTTTTCTCACTTTTGTAGTGAGAAATACAAAATTTTTGCTACAGAAACTGTCAGCCTCTGGCCTGGACAGGCACACAGTCTCCTGGGTGGAAAAGCGTTTGGATGGCCGGGGCCAGAGAGTGGTGGTAAATGGTGTTAAATCCAGCTGGAGGCCAGTCACAAGTGGGGTTCCTCAGGGCTCAGTGCTAGGTCCAGCCCTGTTCAATGTCTTCATCAATGACCTGGATGAAGGCATTGAGTGTACCCTTAGCAAGTTTGCAGATGACACTAAGGTGGGTGGAAGTGTGGATCTGCTGGAGGGTAGGGAGGCTCTGCAAAGGGATCTGAACAGGCTGGACCACTGGGCTGAGTCTAACAGCATGAGGTTTAACAAGGCCAAATGC
>WAAB01019958.1:0-26739 GCA_013389865.1 Piaya cayana | reverse complement strand
GAGGAGTCTGAGAGGAGACCTTATTGCTCTCTATAATTACCTGAAAGGAGGTTGTGGAGAGGAGGGAGCTGGCCTCTTCTGCCAAGTGACAGGGGACAGGACAAGAGGGAATGGCCTCAAGCTCCGCCAGGGGAGATTTAGGCTAGAGCTTAGGAGGAAGTTTTTTACAGAATGGGTCATTAGGCATTGGAATAGGCTGCCCAGGGAGGTTGTTGATTCACCTTCCCTGGAGGTGTTTAAGTCATGAGTAGATGAGGTCCTGAGGGACATGGTTTAGTGTTTGGTGGGAATGGTTGGACTCAGTGATCTAATGGGTCTCTTCCAACCTGGTGATTCTATGATTCTATGATTCTATGAAAATTCGGAGATAGAAAGGGGAGGTTATTTGTTAGCAATTCAGAGTTTTGTTTCAGCTTCAATTCAGGTTAATTCCAGTAGCTCAACTTCTACTTTTCTTTGTGAAGGGAAAAAGACTTAGATATGTGCCTATGTAGTTTATGTTCTGTACTGTAAGTGGATGAAGACATTAATGCATAGTAAGTGTCATATTTTTTTAATTCTTCCCATGTAGTTTTTCCCTGTTTTTTTACTGAAAGTTGTAGTGCATGATCTGAAAAGAGAGAAGGGCTTGCAAACTGAAACATTTAAGTTTGAGGTGTGACAGAAAAGAGGTTTTCAATCTGGATGGCTGCCATTTGTTCTTGATGGTGTTTTTTGATTGCTCCTGGTTTTTTTAATCATCTTTTTTTCCTGTCATTCTTCACTGTATACACATCCTTAAGTTTTAAAACCAGCTTTTTAAAAAAATAATGGTACCACATGTAAATGTATGCCATGAGTCTAAATAGCCTTTTTTTTGTTCTTAAGTGCTTCATTGTCTGACTGGAAATATTCCCAAATGTGCTACCTTTACTGGTTATATGCAGTCTTGTGAGAAATGCTTGTTAGGCAACATGCTACAGATAATCTTTGGTGAGAAGCATTTGCTTCTGGTATTAGACAGGTGATGCATAAAAATAGTTTCAGGGTATTGTCTTCTTACTACTATCTCCATATATGCTTTAGTCATGTGATTAGAAATTACGTGCTTATCTTATGATACCACTACTGGGACTAATGGTCTTTATACTCAGTATGTGGTTTTTGCAAAGTCCATATATATCCTTTCCAGGTAACACATTTAGACTTGCATTACTGTTATACCAGAAAGACCTTATTTTTGGTCTGGCAACCTCTACAGACCTAATTTGTTGTACTTATTTTAATCAAATTTTATAGATAGCTATCTGGGTCCAGCTAGGCTGATCAGCAAAAGTCTCTTCAAGTATTGTCATCACAGAACAAGTAATTTCTCAGCAAATAACAGGAGTACAGTAGGACAAGTTGTTTTTCCCAGTTTATCCACTTCTATTTGAAATGAAACTTACAGCTTTATCTAGAGGATCTCTGAGTTACACAGAATTACAGAGAGATTATATTTTCTTGCCAGACAGCAATAAAGAACTGGGCGGTGGGATACCCAAATCAAAGTAAGAACAAGGGGCTGTAGGGGTGCATACAAGAACACAGTTGCTGCTTCTTAATTCCCTGCTAACTGAGCTTCCTTTAATCAGATTTATGACTGGTTTCTGTTTCCATCCTTGAAAAATAGTCCTCTAAGTGCACAGAGACTCAGCGGGTTAGAGGATGTAGTGGCAGACTGAAGCCTTCCTCCTCTGTGGACAAATGGGGAAATCCTTCCAATTACCTTACTTATGAAACAACAGTTCCTGACATCCCCCCAAGAAAAAGCTATACCTAGGTGTATCCTTTGCAGAGATCCATTTATGTGGGTTTATCAGTGGTTTAGCCTTCTGGGAATCTTAGTTTTGGAATATGACAAAGTCCAGTAAATAATAAAATTATATATATGCTCATTTGGGTTTGTGAAATTTTACAATACATGTACATGTGCCATGGCCAACATAGGAGACATGTCCAGGTGACAGAAAAGAGAAAATCAGGCTGGCCCTAGCAGTCATCTGGCCAACACAGGTCACATCTGATTCCAATAAGGATGTCTTTTTTTTTTTCCTAGACTGGGAGAAAGTAGTTCCTTATATACAGTCTTGCAGTCAAAGTCATTGTTGTGATTAGTGTCAGTTAGACCCATTGTTGGAAGCTAGTAGTTCCTACTGTGGAATAATAACGTTTGTGTGGTGTATGAGGCACAGACTCAGGTTATGGCTGTAACCACAGATATTTATTAAAACAAAGAGGCGCTGTTTATACTCTTAAACCCAGATGCTACGTTACTTTTAATTTCCCACTAGAACTAAAATACAGGGCTACAGTAATAAATGTAACAAGTGCAAGGTCAAAGCAGGGAGTATAGCAATGTTTGCCTAGACATATATTGTTGTAGTTGTACCAAAGTGCAAAACACGTTTTTCAATAGCTCCTTTCTTCTCCCACTAATTCAGCAGGTCGTAATTTTTTCACTCACTGCAGTCAGACATTTTGTATCTCTTTCATCCACGCTTTTGTATTAATTAGCCACATTTTCTGGTCTTTTCCATGAACTTGTAGGTTGCTCTGCAAGAGAAACTGTAGGCTGTAAAGATAATTACAGGAAATTTAGCACTGCCAGACCCTTGATGAACGTTAAACCTTCAGCAGTGATTTAACTTTGATCTCCTTCCATCCTAGATGGAAGGTGTGATGAAACAGGATTGATGGACACAATTAGATGTTCATTTTCATCTCAGTTAGTGTTTCCCATTAGGAGTTGTTGTGCATTGTTCTTTCTGGGGAACCCACAAAAATCACTGTAATCTGGCATCCCTTGAAATATCAAGTTGTACATTTTCTCTGCTCACTTAGTGTTGCCTGTTAAACAGAGAAATCTCATTATCTCATTAATTATTGTGGTTTAGCTGTTCTCAATGCCAGATCTCAAAGAAACTGCTGCATAATCAAAGCCAACCATCCTACTCCTTGTGTATAACCTGTCAGAAGAACCAACATTATTTTTTCCCTTGTACATTGATTAAAACATTTTATGTGCAGTGTATGAAGTTGTTATTTCTGAAAGTGCCATAAACCAGAAACTTCTGATCAAGTGATTCATGGCAGCTTCATTTTTTAACTTTGTTTTTCTTAGCAGCAGAGAAAGAAATAAAGGTGTTGATAACATTGCTTCCAGACCTCTGCTACCGTCTCTGACTGTTCCCTACCCTTCGTAGCAGTTGTTAATACAATTACTGATGTCTGCTTTTCCTAATCCTAAATCAGCATGATTTAACTAGTCTTTTTTTTTTTTTCAAAAAACACAATTGATGCTGAGAAACTGATAGCCACCTCTCTTGTCATGTGGAGGCATGTTGCCCTGGAGTTCTTCCTCAAAAAAACCCAAAGATGTAGTTTCAGGTAATGAGACCAAACCTTTATGCTTATGCTGTGGTAATCAAACCTCAGTTACATGAGTTGTTCCAGAGACATTTGTGTTGTTTCTGCCAGGGTTAAGGAGCAGATCTTACTGGTAGATGCCTGTGAGGTCACACTGAGCATATGGATAGTGTATAGTTGCAGTATTTATCTTTTTTATTGAATTTAGTATAAAAAAATTGGTAGCCTGACACCTAAGTACCACTACTTTCTTTTCTGCACCCTGAACAAGTTGTAGATCAGGAATTTAGATCAGGAATTCCTCTATCTTTTCACTGTTTCCTGTTACATCTGGAAGCTAAAGATAAAAATGTGATCTGATATAGGCCACACACTCTTCAGTAGGAATTGTAATCCTGTTTTTTTGTCTTGTTGTGGGTTAGAAGGTAATATAAGCTAGAACTAGGAGACAGGAAAACCTTTGCTCTTGAAAGCTGCCAGTGAATCGGAGAATGAAAAGAACACAATGCAGATGTGAATGCATGCCTCCCCTCTTCTACTTCACATTTCATTCAGAAATGTGTCATATCAAGAGGATTTGTGCCATGTGCTAGATTTGGCTATGCTTGTGTTCAGATAAATAGTTGGTAGCCACCCTGCTGAGACTCCCCTGAAAACTGCATCATGGGAACTGTGTGCCCTTGAGTGAAGATACTGGAAGGCTTTTGCTTTTTGAAGTGGCTATCTGAAGCTGAAACTCTTGAAAAGACAAGAGCACTAAATGGTTTATATTCTTGTTCTAGTGTTAACTTCATAAAATGCCTTGTAGTGTTATAGTGTCTCATGTTTCAGAGCACAGAGAATTCTTCTGTGGTGGCAGGTTTTTTTTCCCTGTGGAACTTGATAGCAGTCTGGTTTTGATTAGACAGGGAATACAGACAGTTAATAATAGATGGTATTTAGAGCAGAGAATTCACATTCTTGCTAATGATGTCTGTGGTGTCACAGTGATCTTGTTGGTGTCCAAGTGGCAAGGTAGTGTGAAACTTCACCCGATTATTATGTGAAATGTCTGTTCAGTTGTGGAAAAAAAATGATTTAATCTATCCCTAATAGTGTTGGAGGGGTTTGTGTTTAGTATTAACTCAAAATTTTCATCCACCCTTTTAATAAAGATATAGCAACACAGACAGACAAAACTACTTGCAGGAGAATAATTGTGTTCCAAGAGATAGCTGTGAAATGGAATACAATACATATCTGTGAAAGTAGTTACCTTGATTTATAAAATAAGATTCACAGTTTTAAAATGTCTTCAAAAATAGGTTTGTTTCCTCTTGTGCTAAGTGACAACGAGATTTCACTTGTGCAGATCTGCAGGCCTGCTTCATCCTAGCAGTGCACAGAGGGGTGTGGTGTATATTCATGTGTGCCCATCCACATGCATGTGATATTCAGTTAATGTGCATCTGTGTATCTTTGCCTCCATTATGCTGTGTTTTACTGTGCTCTCATGAGAAGAGAATTTGCCTGCTTTTTGAACAAACTGAGGTAGTTAAATCTCAGTCTGTGTCATACCTCTTGTTATTAACAAACTGACCCTTTCCCTCAAGGGTTTTGCATCTCTGTCCATTAATGCTTTACTGATCTCCACATTTGGTGTAGGTACCTCTGCTGACTGTACTTTTGTCATGCAAAGTGGTTCAGAAGTGCATTACTTCAGAATCAGCTGCTTTACTTTCTTCACTTTTCAGCCTTAAGTACAGGCAGTTTAGTAAGTTACATGGAATTATACGAATATCAAATGCATGCATTACAGCTGTCCTTAACATCTAATGTAACAGCTGTTAAGCAACTCTCTGCTCTTGTGTGGTTAGCTTATTTTCTGCTTGTTTTGATAGTTTTGGAGTTTTGGTGACAGTCAATGTTTGGCTTTTTGTTTGCACAGTAGAAGTGGTACTTGGTCTTAGAAGCATTATTCTGAGGAATGCTTTTTTTTTCCTCCTATAAATAATGTTTTGTGCCACATAACAGTGGAGCATGGCTATAGAGGTACTGGAGGCATTTTGCTCCTGAGTGACCAGACTTTGCAGAAACAGACATCATCTGAATCCTCAACTTCAGCACTGTTGTTTATCCAGTCCAGAAACTACTTTAATCTGCTGTGAAGAGGACAGCAGGAGAATTTACCATGGCAAAGGTGTTTCCTTCAGTCCAGGGGTGAAATAATTCAACTGTCTATGGTATGAAAGCAAGCTCAACAGATAAAACGCTCCACATTCCGATTATACACCCGAAAAAGGTTTACTCAGAACTGGTGTGGCATGCCTTCTGAAAGAAGAGTTAAGAATTCAGGCTTAGCAAAAGGAAGGGTGAGGCAGTTACTCCTTTAGGGTGTGATGGGAAATCTGTGCCGAGAAGGAGCATGCTTAGCAAGGTGTCCTTTCAAGCACTGGCACATTTCATCTTACCTCCTTGCAGTCATTTCTTCTTGAAGCATGTTGCTGCCATGTTTTCTGGATGTTGCCCAGACAGATCTTTCTGTCCTGCTCCATCTCCTCTGCTTTTAAACCTGCAAAATCTGTCATCTTGATTTGGGATCCTGAAATGCCCTGAGCATTTGACTTTTAGTTTCTGAAAGAATAACTGATTCCTTTGTCTGGATAGACTCATATCGAGGAGGGAAAATAGCCTTAATAACACTGTCTCATAGTGTTTGAGCTTTTTGCACTACTTTGATTCCTTTGTCAAATCCTTTTGTTCTGCCAACAGCTACCCAATAAATCCAATAGTTATCCAGCAGAACAAAAGAAACAGAACATCATTGTGTTTGCAATGGATATTTATAACCACACTCCACCAAGCATACTTGTGGGCAGTAGTGAAGGAATTACTTTGCACACTCTTGGTTGATCATTTGCAATAATACAGCAGTCTAACCACCTTCAGAAAATTAATCATTTTTGTATAAAAGAGATGAAGCAGGAATGGGGCTTCTAAGGTAGCATGGTGATCATTCCTTCATCCACAGAAGGAATGTTGCAGCACTGCTGGCTCGCATTAAACCATGGGGAAATAATGGTTTGGCTGCAGTTTTACAAGCAATTGAGTTGTAACTGACATCTCTGGATGTTCAAGATGCCTTTTTCCTCCTGCGTAATCTATCTGCAGTTTGTGGACTGGGGGACTGGTTTGTCCTGACTAATTGTGGCTTTTTAACTTCTTGGACCTGTTGTCGTGTGGACCAAGTGGTGTGAGTGTCCCTTGAGGTGCATCTGAGGAGGCTTTGTAGAAAGGTTTGAGTTGTTATGGGGAATTAGAGACTATAACAACACACAGTTCTGGAGTTTTTGATATCTCTTATGTGTGCCTGAAAAATGTTCATGTTTGGTAAGACTGTATAGGGGTTGTCAAAGGTGAAAGTTGTTTAAGGCTCACTTTCCAAACTGGCATATTAGAACATCTCTCTTGCATTATGTCTGTACCAGACAAGAAAATATTAGTGCCAGACAAGAAAACATTTTTGAAGTTCAGAAAATTTTAAGCACTGCAAGAAAATTGAAACACCCATCTGTCAGAAAGTGGTTTTTTTCAAAGTAACTGTTCAGGTCAGAAGAAACGATGTTCCTCTGACTTTTAGTATACATTGATGAATAATGTACTTCTGAACACTTCATTAGAATGAAACTTAGTTTACTGCCTTGGTTAATGTATTTCATAGCATTTTCCCTTTTCTGTGATTTAATCTCAGTCAGTTATTGGTGTATATCTGAAAAAGAAAAAGAAACATTTCATGAAGAAGTTCCACATAGAGTGCTTGCAGCTAATGTTTATTTTAACTTGCTTAGATACAAGACATGGAAATATTCCCTATGACAATTGTTCTTTATTCAGAAACTAGAGGCAACTTCTTACTTTTAGCGGTTATTTTAAGTAGGGTTGGTGGTAGCAGCAAATACACAACGCATGCTCAATTTAAAAAAAATGTTTATTTTCTTATCAACAAAGTCCTGATGTCATGAAATTTTATTTGTCGTGATATTTGCAAAGGCAGTTCACTTATGTGCAACTATTGCTTACAGTTATAGTGAGGATAATTTTGTTTCTTAAGTGCACTTGATCTAGTTTTTTTTTCCCATGGATTGCTGACTTCTGTGCTCTTTTTACCAAGCATTTATGAATCCTCACTGACACACTAAAATGTAAGGAGTACTTTAATTTCCTTGTGGCCTAATGAACATTATTGTACTGGTTTTAGGTCATACCTATTATCTTCTCCTGAAGGTCAGCTAAGATTCTTCTGATACTAAAGACATCTTCTAGGAACTTAGCTGCTGTGTGGAACTATTTCCATCAGAAGTGCAAGGACGAATCCTTATGCAGTTTTTCATTATATGAAGGTGTCATACAGGACGTAGGGTGAAGGACAGATGTGGCAAATCCATACCAGCTAGTAGGAATACACCCAGCAGCTACTGTCGGTGATGTGTGTTGTACTAGTGACTCTCCTCACACCTGAAATGTTTTGAGGGAAACTTTTCTCCCTGTTATCAGCTGCAGAAGACTGTCCTGGAGAGGTGGCCAGACTGGCATGAGATAGGTCAGCATTTCCACGCACAGCAGTCAGCAGGTTAAACATGTTGAGATACGCTACCTCTCCACCACCTGAAAGCAACTAGAGGGAAAGGAGTTCAGACAGTAGAATTTCAGGAATGGTAGTGTTTAATAGAGAAGACAGGATAGAACAGGCTCGTAGGCTTAACTGTGAAGTGGGTTTTAATTTATGTGTAAGGGAGAATGGAAGCTAAGAAAAGGAAGAGAAGATAAGTAGATAAGGTGTTTAAGAACAACAAAACAACTAACCATGCTGGCAGGTGTAAATGAGTTCTAAAAGCTATGTTATAGGTATTTTTGAAACAAATTTGTAGTACCGAGGTGTGGGTTTGGTACAGGCTGCTGTCATCAGCCAATAGCTTTGCTGTGTAGCAACAGCAGGTTGCCTAAGGCAACGATGGACAGCAGTCAAGCTCCCGGCTCAAGCAAGAATGTCTTAAAACTGCGGAGTCAGGTAGCCTTATTTGCTGGGGAGTTCCTGTGCTGCACTGCTCTTTGGCACTTGTGATTGAACCTGACAGTCCTGCCTCATCTAGTTCCTCGTCCCACTTGTATCTGGTATTCTCTGGACTTCATTGAAGCCGAGAACTTGAGGAACAGAAAAATAACTGATAGCTAGTCTGTGACTGAGTCATCTGCAGGATTTGCAGACTTTTGGAATAGAAGNGGGGGCTTGGGCTGGCAGTTCTCTCTGCTTAAAATCTCAACCAGCATAAAATCACTTATTCAAGGTTTTCAGGAAGAAGATTGAGTACTGCTCAAGCCTCTTGAATTGCTCATTAAATTCTAGTTTATGTTGACTGAAAATAAAAGCTAGTGCCTTGTGATTAGGCAGCGCCACTCCAAGAGTGAAGCAATGGGGAAACAACTTTTTTTCTCCTTATTGACTTCATTACTTCCATAACCCTTTCAAGTATACACAGAGTGTGACTTAAGAAGCGCCAATTCAGTGTTCCTATGGCAGAGAGTGCTGAGGATTGAGGCAGTAACCAGAGAGGGGAATAGTTTCATGCAAACATAAAACAAGTCCCAGCACCAGTAAGGCAAAACTCCATGGCTTTTGTCCTGTGACATGGTCTGGAGATTAAACTAGTCAGAGAACCTCTGCCAGCAAAACTTTTGCCTTAGTAGGAAAAGAAACTGCTTATTGTAAACACACTGTCACATGATGGCAGTGGCTGTGTTGTTGCCATAAAATTGAAGAAATTAAACATGATAATGGAAAGTTTCTGTAAATGGGGTTATTTACATGCAGCATAGTTTCTTTAAAGTTAAGAGAATTATTCATAGGGTTTAGTCTTCTAAAGGAACATTTCTTTGTATATTTGTCATGTCTTTTTCTAAAGTGTTGTTCTTAAGACCCTGCGATTAAGGAGAGCTTCTTTCTTCTACATTTTCTGAGTTAGTATTTTATTAGACAATTATGAAAAAGGAATCCAGGGAGAGGCTATGATGGCACACCTCTTAACCCTCAGACTCTCATTCCTTACTATTTATTTCAGAGACAGTGGCATGTGCTGTGAAAAGCAGTGTACTGTGGTGTCAGGCTTTTGTAAAATAAAACCAGTGGGTTTGATTCTTTGAGAGGACCCTTTATCGTGAAAATATTCCAGATGGTCTCTCATAGGAGAGGTGAGAGGCAAAATAGGATTCAGCTTCCTATTGCAACATTGAGCCACAAATAATCTGCTAAGTGCTAGGTACTGTCATGCAGGATGTTTTTCTCCCAGCTTACTAGCCAAATTAATTTCCTTTAGTCATCAGGTCAGAGTATTGAACATGGAATGCATTTTTTCATAAAGGAGACATTCTCTCTGGAACAAAAGTTAGAGCTACAAATTTTGTGGGCGTTGAAATATCCATGGCAGTATTTCAGTTTTTCTCTCTTCATCACTGAAATTCTACTAATGGAACTCACAGTACTGTTCAGATGTATAATACTGTCTAATTGATAGATGAAGACTTTTCTGGATGTAAATATAAAAGATTTGTCATCATTTTGTTCTTTAATATGTGCTGTATTGTCAACATGGTGCAGTGGCATTTGGCAATGGTGTGAATCCTGCAATACACATTTCTGTCTATTTATTTCTTTATTTGTTTTTATTTCTCCCTCTGCAGTTCAGATGGAGAAAATGGAACAGATGAAAAAAGAAAAGCGGGAAAATCACCTACTGTGTTGCTGCAGAGCCCTACCACTGAAATGGAATATTTTGATGAACGGAAAAAAGCTGTTATTGCTAGGTAATGTTAAAGTTTTATCTTATTTTGTCTTGCATTATGAAGTAACATGTTTAGTGTTTGTATTTCATACATTACTATGAAACAAACAAATGTGAAGATAAGCACTGCAATAATTGTTTAAGTTGTAAAAGTACCTTGAACTTCTTTTACTTCCTTTCAAGTAGTAATGTAGAAATTCCATCTAAATTAAAGGAAGACCTTCGATGAGGACTGGCATGGTTTAGGAACAAGATATACTATTCTGTATTGCTGCATAATCCTTGATGAAACACCTAATAGTTACTGAAGGTTTATTATGTTTAATGGAAAAGCACGTTCTGTTGATAACTTATCGAGACTAGTGAACTGAGACCAAGCTTATATGGGATACCTTCTTTAATCCTCAGGACAAAGAGCGGCACAGGTACTCTGCTCCTGACAATGGATATCAAGAGTGACTGCAAGCTTGAAAGGAAAAAACGTGCCTCAAATCAGGTAGGGAGGGGGATGGACCTGTTCGTCTATGCATAGTAAGTGTAAATACACAATTACTCTGAGAGCCCTCTTGTTTAGTGTCATTATAGTTCATGATTGTATAAAGACATAGGTTCCATTTTTTTCATGAGTGTGTTAGTCTGGGTAAAGCAGGGTACAGACTTAACAGACACACATAAAAAATTAGGGCTGTTCTGTAAAACACATGGGCAAAATGACAAGCTATTGGGAGGACTGGAAGCAGAACGGGTTACTTGGTTGTAAGACTGTCTAACAGTGTATGTGTCTTGGGGTGTGGGAACTTTTGTTTTTTAGCTGAAGACAAATGCACACTTTCATAAGCTGTTTCCAGATGTTCCCGTTGATGAGCCACTGAAACAAAGTAAGTATTACCTCCTTTATCATTGCTGGCTGTGGATCTAAGATGGTGTTGCTACCCACCAACTGTGGTGGTGTAGGAGAGAGGCTAGCTACAGTTTAACAACCTTAAGCTCCAACTACCTAGAGCTACAAAGCTTTCATCTCCATGCAGTGTGTGGTTTTGCTGTAATCTTGCAAAATTTAAATTTCCAAGTGCTAGGCATTTTGGGGAACCAAGTCTGCTTTGCAGTTCTTGGCAGAGTAGCCTAGTCCCACATTTCTTTGGCACTGAGACTTCTTTACTAAAGACACGGCTTAATTGAGACAGCACTGGTCAACTTGAGTTTTTGCTCTTGATGATGCTTTAAAATTTGAAAACACTGGTAGGAGAAGGACATAAAGTGTTTAAAGATTCTCCTGTTCTCTCTGATAGTTACAAGTTAATTCCATATAGATTAATCTAACAAATGTTTCTTGAAAAGAGTACAAGGCAGATGGTTCATGAGGGAGAAATGGCTCTGAAGTAAAAGCAGTGTTATTTTACATGTATTGTACCACTGTTGGTTGTCTGATGCAGATAACTGCTGTAGAGCTAAAAGTTCAGAGCCAAAACCTTTAATTAAACTCTTTACAGTTACCTAATATAGTTACCTGAAAGCTAGTATAAAAGTTTATAGGAAGCTAGCTGGTAGTCTCTTAGAAAGTATTCTTGGCTTATGGAAGCCAGTTGCACGTTACACTGTGCATTTCAGTCTTTGTGTTTCAGATATTTTGGATCTTAACTTAGGCCTCTGAAATATCCTGAGCTGCTCAGTTAAACTTATTGGATATTTCAAGGTTTGACAATATTTATCAAAAAAATAAGATATTACTCTGAAAAAAAGAGCAAAACAAAAGTCAAACTGATAACAGTTCGCTTGAGTTGTGATTACCTTAAGGTTTATAGAGTATCTATTTGTTTCAGGCTTTACCTGTGCTCTGCAGAAAGAAATTCTGTACCAAGGAAAGTTATTTGTTTCTGAAAACTGGATTTGCTTCCATTCCAAGGTTTTTGGCAAAGACACAAAGGTTAGTAAAATCTTTATGTACAGAACAGTAATGCTATTCCTAAACAATTTGTTCATCACCAGAAGTTCACATTGTTATGCATGGCTAGAATACTACTAATACTTCTAAGTGTTATTGAATACAATCACTGTTCAGAAGTGATGCCCGAAAATTACTCTTGAGCTGAAGCCCTATTATTATTAGATATTGAGTTTCTGTCTTAAGGATTTCCTTTCAGAAAGAAAATAGATGAAAGGCTCTGACATGCAATGGTGACGGCAGTGCCAAGCCTGTCTGGCCCAGATTATACGAAACTATGTCTTGGGCAAGTATGGAAAAGAGAAGGAAGAAAGGCTAAAATGTATAAAGACTACAAGACTAGCTGTGGAGCTGGAGAGAAGGATCAAGTGTATTGAGATAATTCAAGAGAAAAAAAAGTAAAACTGGTTTCTGCATTAAATGGCAAAGGTCTTTGAGGGATTCTTTAGCACTCTTTCTGTTCTGCATAAATAGAGGATGTGGAGACTAAAACCAGTTTGCTGGGTTTTTTCTTGTGAACCTATTATGAAGAGCAGAAATGGGAAGGAAGAGTTGGGAAGATCCTAATTTACAAGATCATCATTTACTGTTTCTTGGTGCAGATATGACTCACTTAGGGCTTGAACCTCCTGCAGTGAACAGTATTAATACTGATAAAAATAAAGCCTTTACAAAAAGTTTTATGTTCTGGTTATGTTGAGCCGGAGATTTTGGAGGGTTTTCTTTGTTTACTTAAACTCTACTTTGTTTTTTAGCTCTTACTGGGAAGCAGCTCGATTTGCTGCAAAGATTTCTTTGGCTTCTTTCTTGACTAGTTCCTTGAACAAAGTTCCTGCTTAGATCCAGACACTTTGTCAGTGAATTTGGTGCTCAACCCTGTTTAGGCATTGCTAGTATCTCATTTCTCTGCTGCCAGCCATTTTGATGGAACACCACCTGTCTTTGAAAGAGATTTTAAGGGAGTGGAATAGCTTTAAAGAATGCTTTTATTAATTTGCAACATGTTGTTCACAGTGACCTTATTAGGTTATGGTATTGTTATGCTTGGCCCAAGAAACTGAGTAATTGTTCATTCCCAGCTAATGGATTCTGTTAGTTGTAGTCAGTATTCCAGATGGTGTGTGTGTCAGTGAAAGCCAAGAGGGGCAAACAAGGAGATAAAAATTAACTAGTGGTTGGGTATTGTCATTCAGAATTAGTGGCAAGTATCTTGGCAATTTGTTTCATTAAAATTGAAGCTGCTGTACTAACACATCTCCTGTTGACCATGAACAAATGTGATTAGTTCAAGCAGTGGGACAGCTTCCTTAATTCAAACTAATCTAAATGTATACAAAAACCTAGTAGAAACCTACCAAGTACGCTAGAAAGACAGAAAAAAAGATGCATAATGATAATAATGTAGTTCTAGGAAACTCTCTTTGTCAACAGGGTTTTAAATGCAGGAATATATACATATTTTTGTGTACAATGAAAAAGGAAAATGTATCTCAAGATAGGGTAGAGTAGACACTATTTGTAAATGTGGCTATTGATTGTTCAGTTCTGGAATTCTGAGCAATTCATTGTTTTCAGAAGATACTGCAGGGAAAATTAGAAGTGAAGGGCATAGGCCTGATCATTTACTTCCAGATGTCTTTCCTTACCCCTGCAACACACGCTTAAGGCTTTATTCAGTCACAAACATGAGGCACAAGTTTTTAGGAGTACTATCAACAAAAAAAAGCAGGAAAATTAGGTATATCATGAAAAATAATGTAATGGGAAGGAGAGGAGGAAATCAAGCTTGATAGCAAGAACATTCTTAGGAGTCAGATACGCTGACAGAGTTTCCAAGGCACAAAACATCTATTACTTAGAACTAGTAAAACAATTTCACCTCAATGTTGAATTTTTTTACTGTGAGAAATAGCAGGACTATACATTCTGATTTTTTTTCAACATGAATTCTACACACAGATTATTCTTTTTTTTATTGAAAGCTTTGTTGGAGGGAATAGCTGTGAAAGTCAGGAGGCTTGAGTCTGCAGTGTAAACACTGTGCATATTCAAAAATAGAAGGTTACTTCTTTAGGGTTGGATAGGCTTCAAAATCAGTGTCTTTCCAGGTAGTTCTGTTTTGGTTATAAATACAGGCCTAGAGTCTTTCCTGGAGCTAAGCATTTATCTGATGCATTTTAGCTGCTTTCCAAGTTGACTGCAGGTAAGCCTTTTTCCTGAAATAATTATTATTCCAGGTATAAATAAATAACTTTGCAGTGATTGTACCATTTTAATCTAATGCTGGGGTAACAGTGCAGTCAGCAAGAAGTTAATCCCACTTAAGTACACTTTAGTCTTGATTACAGTAATGTTATCCATCAAAATAGCATGCAGTAGAATGCCATTAACATCTCTGATTTAAAGTCCTTTGAGGTGAACTGAACTAATTAGAAAACTTCTAAGCTGCTTTTTTTTATCATTACTATTAGCAAGATTTCTTCTGAAAAAATCTTCTGGTTTGGTTAGTGGGTGTTTTTTTTTTCAAAGTTAGGCAGATTCTGATCTGACTGCCTGCGGAGTCTGTGTTTTTCCTATCAAATATATACCATGGCCACTCCCTTCGCCACACTTCCAGAAAAAGCTATTTTGAAAAGTGCCACAAAAACTTTGTGGAATGATACAATGTCCAGTTTAAGATGAAAAGGTGTAGTAGAAGACTTGTTTAATTACCCATTTTCGAAAGACGTGGCTTCTGAAGCAGGACAAAGAGAGTTAACATGTTAAAAAATCAGTAGCACACATAATGACACTATTTGCATATTCTTAGCCTGAGGTCTGAGACTAAGAATAATTAAAATTATATACATTATCAGAAACGGTGTGACCAGCAGGTCCAGGGAGGTTATTCTCCCTCTGGACTCGGCACTGNGTTAGAGCTTAGGAGGAAGTTTTTTACTGAAAGGGTCATTAGGCACTGGAATATGCTGCCCAGGGAGGTGGTTGATTTGCCTTCCCTGGAGGTGTTTAAGTTACGGGTGGACGAGGTCCTGAGGGACACGGTTTAGTGTTTGGTGGGAGTGGTTGGACTCGATCCAGTGGGTCTCTTCCAACCCGGTGGTTCTGTGATTCTGTGATTCTGTGATTAGGTTGGGTTGAGTTGGGTTTTGTCTGATACCACATTTTTTTAGCAAAACTAAGTGCTGAGTAAAGAATGAGTTTCTTGCCCTTAGATGACAAGCAGATACTTGATCAGATGTGCATCAGCGGTGCTTGGCAGTCTTGCACTAAGACTAGTGTACAGAAATACATTTTTTATTGGCTGAAACAAATTTTCCTTTCCAAACTTTGTGTTGCTCTTCTGCACAAGACTTAACAAGGTTTTATGAAACTCTGCACAGCATAATTTCATTCTTCTGCACTGACATGTGTTTTTAATTTAGCGCTGTGATTGCTTATGGAACAATCTTTGGACACTTCAAAGTGTGCTTCCAAATTTCTCAGGTAGTTTTGACATGTGTGGCAACAGAATTTTTAATGGAGGCTGTATCCCTACAATCTATCTAGTATATTATTTTGTGTGACTTGATAAGCCCCAGGCTTTTCAGCTCAAAGTCAAACCAGGGATTCAGTTGTTTGTCCTATGGGTTACAAGGAGAGTCCATACAGAATATCTGTAGCTTTCAGGCATTAAAGCTAATAGGGTCTGATGTAAAAACAAAGCAGGAAGGAGTATTAAGAACTTCTCAGTATAGGTATGTGTAGTCTGTATGGCACACACATGGTCAGTTCAAGTCAGTGGGCATATGAGTATTGGATCTTCCAACACAACTGAAGGACAAGGACTCAGATACTTGTTGCAGACTAAAGGATCTGTAAGTGCTGAGAAGCTTGTCTCTTCATTGTTCATCAAGCTTCTTTTGTCTGATATCACAGAATCTCAGAATCACAGAATCACCGTGTTGTAAGAGACCCATCAGATCATCGAGTCCAACCATTCCCATCAAACACTAAACCATGTCCCTCAGGACCTCGTCCACTCGTGCCTTGAACACCCCCAGGGAAGGCAAATCAACCACCTCCCTGGGCAGCATATTCCAATGCCTAATGACCCTTTCCGTAAAAAACTTCCTCCTAATTTCTAGCCTAGATATGTTCTGAAATGTTTTGTTTCTAAACAAAGAAGCCTAACTTTATGTCTGGTTTGTTCTGCAGACCTACAGTGAACTCATTCTATAGTCTTGTAAGAGCTGGAAGAGATCAGGAATGTAAGGCATAAGCAAAAGCATCTGATAAAAATGTATGTAAAAATAGAAAGAAATAGTAATAATCTGAAACCATACCTGTTCCATGTGAAATATTAGCAATCAGGGCCATACTGGAGGAATCCTTAAGTGAGGAGCATTGAAGGGCTGGCTTATCACGGTTGATAGGCTGGTTCTTTGTGAAAGAGCATATTGGGACTTTAACACTACATTGATATTGTTTCAGATTAGTATACCTGTGTTCTCGGTGACAATTTTGAAGAAAACCAAAACTGCCCTTCTTGTGCCAAATGCTCTCATCATAGCAACAGTCACAGATAGGGTGAGTACCGGTAGAGGCTGAAGCTATTGCACTCTGCCTGCTTTCTTTTTCACTTTTTTCCTACTTTATTTTCTTTTCTCCCTACTTTTTGGCAATAATATGAAGGATTGTGGAAGGTGCCAGGTGGCTATTTAAACAGCCATAGGAGCTGGTTGCATGCAGACATTTGGATTTAGAACCCTGGAGGATCTGGTTTCATAGGGGATAATACTAGCTTCTTCACCTTCTCTCTTGTAACAGTCAAGGACCGATTTTTTTTCCCCTCCTTCTAACTGCCTATCTTTCTTTTCTTTGGATGTGCAGTAAACAAAGATATGTGAGAAAACTTGGTGAGAAAATAAGAAACCGAATCTCCAGTTACCACCTGCTGTGTGTAGTCTAGCATTCCCTGTTCTCCAGGGCTGCTGTGTAGTATCCCTGGGTGAACTGAAACAGCTGGATCAGGAAAGTGTGGGCACAGAGGGCTGCTTGCCTTGCTGGCAGCTTTGACAGTATTCTTTCATTTACTTGAGTCTCTTACATGAATGGCAATGCCTTACATGCATAAAATGGAGTTGCTTTCAGTGATACTCAGGAATATTATCTGCATCAATCAGTAGGAAATGAGGTTATCCAAGGACCAGCTTTAGAGCCAGCCTGTTTTCATTACATATTTTGTGGATGCAGGAGACTACAAAAATCAAGTTGTGAGGTGTGTTTTCTTTTGAAAAGGAGATGTAAAATATAGCATACAAAGTCTTTTTTTTTTTTAAATAAAGAACCAGTCCAGACCAAGCTCTGGTTACTGCAGCAGAACATGATAACTTTTATGCACCTGTTCTCTGTTCATTGTGATTAAGGTCATAGGCTTAGATGGAGTGTAGGTTTTTCCTGCTGTATGAAAGTTCTTGAAAATAGTTACTTGATCAGAAAAACCACGCTATCAGTTTTAGTTAAAAGGAAGGTTGAACTGTATGCCTTTTCTCAATTTTGCAACTTTTGTTTTTCAGTACATGTTTGTCTCCTTACTCTCCAGAGATACCACCTACAAGTTGTTGAAATCTATCTGTAGGCATCTTGAGGTAAGTCCTAATGGCAATGAAGATGGCATGTAGCTTTGTGTTCATTATTACTGCTTTCCTGCATTTAAATACTAGGTAGTTTCTGACTGTGTTCCTTGTTAACACTGCTGTTCTTTTTAGGATACAAGCACAGGCAACAGTCCAAATCCCTCTTCTGCAGAAAACAGTTTCATGGCTGATCGTCCTACAACTCTGCCCTTGGTAAATGGCTTAGGTGTTTGTTCTTTTGTTGCATGGCACCTTTGATTGCAAGTATTACTTATAATCACTGAAGAAAGGATTCTGAAGGAAACCATGACAGCTCTTTCTAAAATTTCCATTTGTGTTTTAACATTATGATGTACTGGGAATGATTAGCATAGGTGTGATTTGATATGATCACGTGCAGTGCATATACATGTATATGCTCTGTATATATCCTGAAGTCTGCATGCTCTACATATCTCTGTTTAACCATCAGGTTTCAAAGCACTCTGTACTGATTTGAAGTTGCTTCTTCCTCTGCCGTAAATAATTTTTGAGGTGTTTCTACTTGCACTTCTTCTGTGAGTCAGTTCAGACATTTGAAGGAGCTGTGCAGCCACATGTGATGACTGGAGTCTAATTCTAGTAATGCTTCTCCTGGACTTCTCAATTTCTGTCTTAACACTCTTTGTTTTGCATGCAAATTCAATCTCTTCACTTAAAGGAAGGCAGGGGTTGAGGCTTGAATTCTGGCAATGATACAGGGCTTCATTTGCTAACTTGATCTCAGCGTCTTGATTTCAGAGATTCTTCCTGGTTAAACAGTTTTAAATCTGTAAATATTGGTTCATTTTCCAGAGGGAGGTGGAAATAAATAAAAGTTGTTTCTATTTAGAATAGGGCTGAGCTTTTTGTGACTCTTTCTCCCCATCAGGATTTCAATGAAGACTATTCTGATCTGGATGGAATAGTTGAGCAGCGAAGGCAAGAAATGGAAGAGTCCAGCAGCACGGGCTCACAGACCCCGGAGCTGGAGTGCTTCGAAGGTGAGTGGGATCATGGAAGAAAATGAGGAAAAAAAAGAAAAACAAACACGCACTTCTGTTCTAAAGTTGCATTATAACAGCTTCAAATCTGTACAAATATCGTTTTGTTCCCTGATGGCTTTTGGTCCTAAAAAAAAGTTATTTTTGGCATGTGTTTTTGTGGTGTTTGTTTTTTAAGCCCTTGTTTTAATCTTTAAAGTTACTAAAACACTTGAAGATACTGTCCAAAGTTGTCCTTCTTTAACACTATTGTTTGTAGATGTGTCTCAAGTTCTTCACCTAACTAGCAGGAATATTGTTTAGAAACTCACTGCATTTAAATTCATAAGTACAGCAGAACTCGTTTTATGTAGGCCATGCCAAATGTTATTAGGGCGTTATTCTGCTATACGATAAATATATATTAACATACTACTATGGTGTTGTGCTGTTATTACTCCAGACTCCATCTTGACTGTTAGAGGATCTGTATAATAAAAAATTTTTACCATTACTTTTAAATGAAATAATGTTGGGGTTTTTATAGCAGTTTTCTTTCACCTTAATTTTAATTAAGTCTTTTTTTTCTATATGACTTTTGTTCAGTGGTATGGTTTGTGGCTATTTGATTTTGTTTTTCCTTGGTATTTACTCTATGTATTTTTAATTGTTTGGTGGTGTTTGCGAAGCAGTAATTAAATTGTAGTGCCATCATGTACCACATGAATGCTTCCAAATAATGATTTAACTTGCCATCTTACTTCCTTGGAGCTAAAAGCTACTTCAAACTTTTACATTTTCTTTATCCACAAGTAAAAAGCCTATATCCAGTTAAAGAATGACCCTAGGAAAAGGAACACAGAATCACAGACATGATTCTGTTTCTTGTGCATTATTTGAGCAGTCCAAGTTGTGCAAGCAAAACAGGAACAAAACTGCGTGTAACTGGATTTTTCTGTCTTATCTCTTTCAAAACATCATCTGCATTTGAAAAACAGCCAGGAAAGAAAGTTATAATCTCCTTTTTAAAGTAACAATTCAGTATCTCCATTTAATGTTACTGTTAATGTCATTTGGAGTCATGACTCTAGCGTATTCAGCCCTTTTGACAGGTGATTTTCATGTCTGTATAATCTTCTGACAGGAAATACAGTGGCAACCTTTGAAGTTTGCACAGATTGCTGTCTTTCAAAGGATCTGAAAATGTAAATGAAGCATACATTGGTCTTTGCCAGTCCAAATGTCTCCTTATATTTTGTGATTATTTGGAGTTACTATGTAAACTGTTTTAATGCTACTAAGCCAACTGATGCTTAGTGCACCTTTTAAAATTTGCCTTTGCACCTACTCCTTGACTAACTTAAGCTACAACCACTTCCTTTATCTTCATATTTCAACTTTATTAAAAATATTGCTTTTGACAGATTATCATGTTGTTGACACACAAGCTCATTTGAAAGTTTCCAAGGCTGAAGCAAAGTCTGTCCATTCAGATACACACAGTAAACGCGGACCTGACGGAAAAGGCCGAAACAGTCCTCGAAATGGTAAGGGAAGAATGTCAGCTGGAGGAAGTTAAGTTTGCATAGTTATGCCAGTTCATATAATTCAGAAGGTCTTCTTCATGTTTATCCCACTGTTTATATTATCTGTGTCAAGGTTCAAAACACTGCATATGTGCTGTGGTCTGTTTTGATCAAAGTAACACTTTGTTTTTTTTCTTACAGGCCATTCTGAAGCGTCCAGGTTCTTCCACAAAGTGAAGTCCCAAAAGCTCATATCCCTGAACCACGTACTTGTAGTTTATGCAGTTCTGTAAGTTAGCAATTAATACCGAGATTGTCAAAATACTCGGGTTTTCTTATATTTACATAGATCACTGTAATCTAAGCTTCACCTCAGAACAAGAAAGTTATTGGAAATTGCAGCTTTTGTACTTTTCAGAAGTAGAAATGCCAAGGCAAGCTTAATGAATAGGCCTTTTGCCTTTAAAAGCAAAGGCTCTTTTAGTTCATGAAGTGGTAAAAGAGTTTACTTGAAAATTGATTTTACATGTCACTTAGCAAACTTTTACTCAAGACCAAGATTTTCAAAACTGTTTGAGTGACACTGATTCATATTCCTGAGATATTTTTAAGAATGATACCTCTAATCATTCAATATGTACAAATAACAGTTTAAGTGGCTTTTAGGATTAGAATTGTCACATACCTTTAAAGTTTCTGTTAAGTGATGTACCTTATTTTTCTCTCTTACAGTGTTTGTTTATTAATATTTTCTACCTTCTACATGAGATATAAAATCAGTCTTCTGGAGGAACGCCTTATTTCCATTACATCCTTTGATTCACATATTAAGGAGTAAGATAAACTCTTAAATTTGGGGATTTTAAAATCTTTTTTCCATATCTGTCATGCTTATCTAATTTCCTCAGAAACCATAGTGCCCTTGTGGTATTTTAGTGTCCAGTAGTTCTCATATTTGTACTAGGCTCATCTCACAGCTTTCTGTTTAAGACTTATTACAAATGTGATACATTATGGTATGTTACTGCCTTGAAAATGTTACAGATACCTGTGAGTAACTTCAGCGTAAACTGCTGAACAGAGCATTTCCTTTCTAGAGCAACAATTCCATGGAAAAGGTGTAATTTATGTCTTCAGTCTTAAAGACATTTGATTAGAGTAAGATGACAGATGAGTACTTCATAGTCTTTGTGTTAATATATCTGGCTTGCACATACAGTTTTTTTTCAAAGCTTTGGGCTGCCTTTATCTTCTTTAGAAACAGATATCCTGTCTTGCTAAAATAAAAACAAATAAAAAACAAGCAAACAAAATAAAATAAAAATCCAGACACACCAAGTCTAGGTTCTTTGTTATCTGAAGAGGAAATACGTAGAGGGAGCATAGTTCCACTGATAGTTCCATTCTGTGTCTAGTGATGGATGTCATCTGCCTGTGCATAATTTTTTTTAATCTCCATGTCATGTGGATAGAAAATATTCAACCATCAATTGCAGTGTGCCACTGTGAGTTGTATCAGCTTCCTGCTCCTCTCTTAGAAGGCAGCTGACTGGGCACTGCTGAGAATACTGATCAGTTTATTCAGCATTAAATTTTGCATTATATTTTCCACCCTTCTTCTAACTGATTTTTTTCTGAGCTGCTCTGAAAACCATGCCTTCCAAAGCCATTTGCAAATCTAAGTGCCAAACCTGCGCCCACCTGCAGTGGGAATTCTGACAGTTGGAGAAGCACCACCTGAAAAAACTGAGGGGAAAATACAGTTCAAATCACAGCTGTACCCAGGCGGGGTAGAACTGTCTGCAAAGCATTGCTAACCTGTAACAAGTTGGTTATGGGTGTTTATCAATTCAGCTTTCTTATTTCCTCCAAGTCACAAAACATAAAATTTATGCAACTTTTCAGCTTGTTTCCACTGGAAGTAGGTGTAGTTTGTGATCAAAGCTTCTAGGGAATGAGACCACATAAAGAATGTAGTTAAGAGTGGCAGAAGTGACATTGGCCTTTGTTTCTGGTGCAGTTCACTATGTCAATACTGTATTCCTATCTACATTTATCTGTCAGTTCTGTTTTCTCTTTTTTAACTTCTGTCACACTTAGTTCTTTGTTCTCTTTGACAGACATCCAGTGCACCAAACTTTGGGATTTCATCTGCAACTTAATGCTGGTGCCCTTTGTGATGAGTTAACTGCTAATCTTAAAAAACTGGAAAAGGTAACTTCCTATGATATGATGCAAATGCTAATACTCTAATTAGATCCTTGCTGAATTTCTATTATCTGTTATTTTGCGAAGTGCCAGGTTACCCCTGCATCAGATAGCAGCAGCTAGGTGAAGGACTGGGGGTTTGAATTTAAAGTCAGCCCAGGTACAAGCATAGGTAGTTGTAAATGTTTTACTTTGGGTTGAGGTTTACAACCAGGAATACCAATAAACTGGACACTTCTGGACTGATTATTATATGTAATAAACTTGATTTTTCTTTGTCAAGTCTAGGGATTTTGAACTTAACATTTATTACAATTTGATGAAGTTTTCTGTCTATGGCTTTTGTTCAAGCTTTGCTTTTTTTGATAAAGAAAAACAATTCTGGCTTTCATATGCAGCCTCTTCATATGAAGTGGCTGAAATCTGCCTATTTCACTTTAGTAATACAAATGCTGCTGCACCAGTTGTGTAATTCCCTATATCTGACCTTTATGTTTTGACTGTTCTCTGCCTGCAAGACTAAATGTACTTCATGACTTAACTGGTAACCTATGCAAAAGAAGAGTGGGTTTGCAGACCCAATTTCCATTTTAGATGCGGTGGGCAAACCTTGGCCAACAGTCAGACACCCACCCAGCAGCTCTCTGATTCCTAGTAGGGCAGGAGGAAAAAATCACATTAGAAAGCTCCTGGGTCAAGATAAAGACAGGGAGATAGTTTATAAGTTACCGTCACAGGGAAAACAGATTTGACTTGGAGAAAATGTAGTACCAGTTAAAATAGATATGAGTAGTGAGAAACAAGGACAAATGATAGAACAATACCTTTTTCCACTCTGTCCCAGGCTCATCTTTGCTTCTCTGCTCCTGACTCCTTACCCTACTTACCCCTTCAAGTGGGGCTGGTGAATGATACAGTAATTACATAACAATTTTCTCTCTGCTGCTCCTTTCTTCCCTTATTTTTCCCCTTCTGCAGCTTGGGCTCCTCCAAGAGCTCCAGTTCTTCAGGAAATAACTGCCCACTCTGGCTGGGGTTCTCCCTGGGCTGCCTGCAGTATAGACATCACCTCTGCTATGGAGCACTTCCTCCTCCTCAGACCTTGGTGTTCCTTGTGCTGTTTCTCACCCTCTAACTGCCCACCTCTGTGTGTTTTGTGTTTCCCCCTTTTCCTTAATACACTTCCCCAGAGGCTCCACCAGCATCTTGTCTGAGGGGCTTGGCTCTGCCCTGTGGCAAGTCCACTGGAGGGTACAGAAAGGGCTGTGTCCAGCATGGGGCAGCCACTGGCTTCTTCCCACAGCATCAACCCCTCCTGCCCCCAAACCTTGACAACTGCACCCAGTAAAGGTGTAAGAAATGTTATGTGCTGGGAATACGTACCCTGGCCAAGCAGTAAAATAGTATTAGTGGAGCAAAATTCTTGAATTCCTGTGTGCTTACATCACACGGGATATTTTTGCTTCTGTTTCTCAAACCAAGTGCATGCCAAGCTCTTTAAAGATCTTCTGTTCCCAAACCAAGTCTCTGAAGTGGCATAAAGCTAGGATGATAGAATGTCACTGTGTACCTGTGTGACATAGGTTTTACAAAGACTGACAGAAAGACTTTTCTTCCCACATGTATCTCCCCTGCCTTGGCTGTGGAAGTCTGGACTGGTAGTGCTAGCATAACCCCTCTGTATGCTTTTGGTAACAACAATTCAAATCCATGGGGAAAATGCTTACCAGATACCATTTTTAGCCAAATTAGGTTGTTTGAGAGATTATTGCTTTCCAGCTGTCTGGGGCAGGCTGGCAAGATGATTCATCGGAGACCTCACTTTATTTCCATGGGAAGTCAGCCAGCCAGCCTGCCCTTTACAGCAGGGCTAGGCTCGGCTCTTTCCCACTCCCTTATATAGTCTCTGCTTGGAGGCACAGTAAAAGGCAGCTGGATGGTGGGATCATTCAGCTGTTCCTAGAGAACTGACCTTCTGTCCTGAATTAGTGTCTTAAGTAATGTGCTTTTTCAGTTAGTATCTGCAGGATTAGACCTGTTACATCTTACCTTATATTTGCCAGATACTCAAGACACAATCAGCTGCTTTACTTACAAGCTAAGTGAGTATTGCCTGTAGCTGCATATTGCCACGTGTCAGTCCTCTCTAATCTAAATGAGCAGTGGTTAGAAGAGTGTGTTTGACCCTACTGTTGTACTGCAAAACTGGTAGAAATCTAATGCCTTTATGCTCTCTGAGCAAAGGTACTGCAGTCTTTTAACTGTTTCATGTGCCTTAGTGAAAAGTGCTAGTAATTGTCTACCGCTGGTTTCAAGAGCAAAGGTAGAATAAAAGTTCCAGTGTAATTTGTCATCTCTCCCCTCGCTTCCTGTGTGACTGCAGCATTGTAAATTAGAGCACGGAAATTATCTAGGCTAAAAACTAAAAATTACTTTCCAGTTAAAAAGTGTTAAGTGCAGCAGTATACTGCAATGACATTTTCAGTGTGACCTTGTGGTTTTTACAAGCTCTATTTCCTATTTGGAGCCGAGGAGTTAACCATGGCGTAGCAGAATTTTGCTTGGCATTTAGGTATATTTAGCAGGTTGTTAAAATGCAGCATGTCAGTCAGAGAATAAAGTGTTAAACTGTGGAAGGGAAAATGTGACTTAATGTTACTCATTCCTTTACTGTAATGTTAGCTTGCTAAAAGGAAATTCCTGTGTATGCGTTAAGTGACTCTTACAAAAGATCCTTCTCTTATATTAGGTCCTTCTCACTGTTTTCCTTTCCTCAGGATGCCCCTCTTGAAGAGGGTGTGTGACTGCTAGAAATCATGAGTTAGGATTAAGAATTGGTATCCTTGAACAGGAAATACGTCATCTCTGCAAATTAAAGTCTGAAAGTAGCTGTGACTAAACCTTCTGTAGCCAGTGATCGCTGGTTACTAAGATACAGAGAATGTGTGTGCTGGGGATGTGACCTCCTATTTTCCCCTCTCTTTGCTTTTAAGGATGAGAAGATGAAAGGTGGATAAATAGGCTGTGTAAAATAGGTCTGTGCAAATCATCCTTGAGGATGTAACTGGCTGGCATTGCTTTAAATGTAACTAAGAGAAGGTAACCCATGAGAAATACACTAAATCTGGCAAATGGGATGAGTCCATTGATGGTTAGACCTTATTTTGCTGTGCACATGCCATAGCCAGCTGTGTAGCTGCTGTTACAAAATTGTTTGAATTATCCACTTAAACCTAAGAGGTGCAACTTTGAAGCTCGAGATTTTTACTGGGTTTTGATTAAGTTCAAAATAATTTGGTTTCTCATCTCTTTCTTCCTAGCTGTAGGTCTTTATATATCTTATTTTCTCATACCTAATTAAAGACAGAATCCCTGGAAGGAAATTGTAGGAGGTACTCATAAATGAAAGCTAAGTGTGCTGCTGGCTGATGATATCCGTATGTTTCCTTTCAGTCTAGTGCAGGAAGCATTTAACATGAGTGCCATTGGTATGAATAGTTGTGGCAGAACAAGCATGCACAAAGAGAGTATATTGTATAGTATGCCTGCATTTATTTTATTTTTGTTAGCTGCAGTCTAACCCTTCCTGCCTGCCAATTATTTTTCTCTCTTTCTCTAAGATACAGAACAACTTACAAAAACTACTTGAAGATGGTGAATGAAACATTGATGTCCTTGGACTGCTTCAGACCCCGTTCTTCTCTCTTGACAAGCAATTCCAAAGGAGCTCTGCTGGCCAGGGTTCAAACCTCTCTGTTTTCAGTCCAAGCCAAACTTAAACTACTGTAAAGTTCATGTCATAATGCAGAAAATCAGACAGCATCAGGGCTACAAGTTTTGGCTGGGAGCCACCTTTCTTAAAGGGGAGGAGGGTCTTTGCTCAGGAACAGGGCTCATAGACAGGGCTTTAAACTAGAAGTGAAGGGGGAAGGGGATAACATCAGGCTAGCCTGTGACACGCAGTGGGAGGACAGACAGTGGTTGGAGGGGTGGGGTGCTGGTATGGGCCCTCCACCTGCTGAGAGTGCTGTGATGCAACTGAAGTCCAATGGAGATGAGTGGGAGACTTGTGAGGTAGTAGGTGTCAGGGAGCACACTTCTCCAAAACACTTTGTAGGCAATAAAGGATCCACTAAGAAGGTGATGTGACCAGCAGCCTGGCTCTAGTGCCTCTATATAACACACAAAGCTTGGGTAACAAACAAGAGGAGCTATGCTACTGGAAACTATGATCTAGTTGCCATC
>WAAB01019957.1:31060-57819 GCA_013389865.1 Piaya cayana | reverse complement strand
CTTCTTGGCCACCTAGGCACATTTCNGCACATTTCTGACTCATATGCAGCCGGCTGTCAGCCAGCATCTCCAAGTCCTTCTCTGCCAGGCAGATTTCCAGCCACTCTTCCCCAAGCCTGTAGTGCTGCATGGGGTTGTTGTGTCCCAAGTGCAGGACTTGACACTTGGCCTTGTTAAACCTCAAACCATTGGTCTTGGCCCATAGGTCCAGCCTGTTCAGGACCCTCTGTAGATCCTCCCTGCCCTAAAGCAGATAGACACTTCCTCCCAGCTTAATGTCATTTGCATAGTCTAGGCTCCATATAGTCTACTTTTCTGAAGAGAACACAGTAATATGTGGATAAATTAAAGATTTTAAAGGTGATACAAAAGATGATGTATTTTGTAGTAGGAAATGGGGAAAGCACAGTAATGTTGCTCCAAGTGTTAACTAACACTAACATTAATGTTATCCTTTAATTTATTGCTTTATCATGAGGTACCAAGGAAATCTGAATATTAAGTCATGCACCTCACAACTCTACAAGAAATTTTCAGTCTCTGTGGTTTTAATGATAACATATCTGTTAAAGGTATGACGGAACAGGTACATGAACAAAAAGTCACACAGAATTTCAGTATGGTTAAGGTAGGAAGGTACTTCTCATGTTCATCTAGTCTAAATTTATGCTCAGAACGAGGTTAACTAAAAAACTTGCTTAGACCTGTGTCCAGTCAGGATTTGAATATATGATGGAAACTCCACCATCTATTCTAGCAGTCTGTTCCCGTGTCTGATAATCTTCAAAGTAAAATAATTTTTTCTTACTTTTCAGTGGGTTTTACTGTATTTTAGTTTGTGTCTGTTGCCCCTTGTCTTTCATTGGGTACAACTGAAAAAGACTTTTTATCTGTCTTCTTTACTCCCTCACGTATACACTTAGAAGATCCCTCCTCAGCCTTTCCTTGTCATCTTACTTCTTAATCTACAGGATTTCCAAGTATTTTCAATACATTTGCTTTCTAGGACGTTGGCATGGCATTATTCCTCCCCAGGCACAGGGTTTGGCAATTCCTTTTGTTGGATTTTGTTAAATACCTCTCTGCCTGTTTCTCTGGCCTGCTGAGGTCCATATGAATGGCAGCATCTTCCACAACCTTATGCTGCACCAATCACCCTTGTCAGCTCTGTATCTCATCTGTGTACTTTATGAGGGTTCCACTATCCAGGTCATTAACAAAGATGCGAAAAATTACTGGATGCAATATCGACTGCTGCATACACCACTAGTGACTAGACGCTCTGTGGTCTTCATCTGATGATTACAGAACTGTGAAACCAGTGGTTCAATCTCAATATCAATCTGTCTCACTGTCCATTTATCTAGTCCATAATTCATAAGTTTGTCTATGAGTCTGTTACTGGGACATATCAACCAAAGACTTACTAATGTCAATATAAGCAACATCTACTGCTGTCCCTTCATCCACCAAGACAGTCAGTTTCTTGTAGAAGGCTACCAGTTTGACCAGAAATTCTTTCCCATTTGTAAATCCATGTTGACTCCTCCCAATGAGTTTCTCATCCTTCATGTATATAGAAAAGTCTTCAATGATTACTTCCTCTATCAATCTGTAAAGAGGACAAGCTGAGATTCACTGCACCTCCCTGAATCCTCCTTCTTGACCTTCTCCATTATAGGAATGATGTTTGTTTTCTCTCAGTCCTCAGGAGTTTCCTCTGATTCCTATGACCTTTCAAAGATAATCAACAGTGTCCTCACAGTGACATCAGCCAGCTCCCTTAGCACTCACAGGTCTAGTGGATTTTTATATGTTCCATTTGTTTAAATACTCCCTAATCTGATCCTCCTCCACTGAGGGTAAGCCTTTTTTACTCCAGTTTTTCCCATTGATGTCAGGGGCTTGGGATTGTCTGATGATACATGGGATACCTGGGATACATGCCTTAGTGAGGTTAATAATCTTTATTCTGTGCCAGAAGCTATGTGGCCAAGGGCACAAAAGGACTTTACCAATATGTTATTTCAGGGAATAACTTTTTTTTTAATGCTATCTAATTTCGTAGAGTACAAACCATGTAACAAAGGAGTGCTGAAACACATAACACTATAAAAAAACCACATAATTTCTTTAATGTGAAAACGCCTGTTTGGACAGCTAATATAATCCACAAGGTGATCAAGGAAGATTACATTATCACTTTCTTTTTGTCTTGACATACAAAAAGCTTTTCAATGTGTTTACTTTAAAACAGTAGCTACCAGCTATTATTTGGTTGTCACAGTGCACCTACGCTGAGTAGGTTTCATAGATTTTCATAGTCATCCTTGTTTTGGTAAACTTATTCAGCTGAAACTCAAAATCCATTTACAGTTTTCCCATCAATAAATATAGCAAGTAGAATTTAATTCTTTTGTAGATATTGATGGGAAATTAAACATACGAAAAAAAGGGTTTTTTAAACAATGATATAGCTCTTCAAGAGTGTTAGATTTACAGAAATAATAATGAAACAGTAAAGTTTTTTAGGTGGCTTGGGTTAACATTTCAGTAATGGCAAATTACTCTGTGTTTTACATACAAACACCTATTTTGACAGTTTTCTGGTAATGTTTAATGTGTATTCCTGAATTGTTAACTTTTTAGCTGCCTTCAGAAAAAAACTGTATTAATTCAAGCTCTTAAAAAAAAAAAAAAAGAGAGCTATCTGAGGTACATGTCCAGGTGTTGGTAGTGAGGGGGAGCTGCAGGGACAACCTTTGTTAGGAGACATCAGAACTGCCCTGTGCCAAACACACAGTTGGTTCCAGCCAGCTTCAACTGACCCACTGCAGGGCATGGCTGAGCCCCTCAGCTAAGATGACAATACACTGGGGAAAACAGGTTCAAGAAAATGGAGAAAATGGCACATGGGTACATGAATGAAGAAGAAAAGTGTAAGAAACAACCATATGGACACCAGGGTGAGAGAAGGAGCAAGTATACACATGCCAGAGCAAAGAGTTCCCCACAGCTTCTGAAGTGCCCCACACTGGAGCAGATGGATATGCCTGAAAGAATCATGGCCCATGGTGAGCCCATGCTGAATGATATTTTTTTCCTGAAGGAATTTCAGCTTATGGGAATGATCTATACTGGAGGAGAGGGAAAGGAGCAGCAGAGATGAAGTGTTATGGTCTCACCACAATCCTCATTCCCCATCCCTTCCATACTGACTAGGGGAGAAGAGATAGAGGAGTGTTCTGGTTTGTGCTAATGTAGAAACAGTTTCCTAATTTCAGCAAAGCTTCATCTAAGTAGTTTCATTTTCCAAGAGTTAACTACAAGATTTTTCAAGCAATAATTATCTCTAAAGTGATAACACAGGGCATTGGTATGCAGAAAGTCCATCATTTATGCTTATTCCTATAGAAACCAAGGTCATCCTAGAGCTGGTGGAATGCCATAAGTCAAAGGGGTAAAAAAAGGTCTCACCTGCAGAGAAGAGGAGACAGGACAGGTGACTCAAAACTGACCAAGTGTATTCCATTCCATATACATCATACTTCATATAAAACTGACGCGTCACGAGGGTCAATCTCTCTTCTTTGATGGTCAGCCTCCATTGAGGACCTAATCTGTCTTTTCCCTCTAATTCCAGATCCATGCATTCTTGAGCCCAGTTCCTGAATTTAGCTCCCTCCTGCCACTGACTCCAGCCTGGAAACTTTTCCCTGTGCCTTGCCCACTCTGTAGCATCTGTGGCAATGTAATCATTGAGGAAGGGGGCAATTTTGGACATTTGTAGGTATTTTATTATTTTTCTTATTAATAATATTTTCCTTATTATTGTTGTTGCTTTATTAAATCTGTTTCAGTGTCCAATCCACCAGTCTTTTCCTGTGATTTCCCTTTCCCCTTTCTCATGCCTTGATGGCAAGGAGGCAATTGGCTCCACCAAAATACCTCACATTCAGCTGGGGATAAAGATTGACAAAGATTCAGGAGGGAAAGAGTGAAATTGAGTTTGTGGAAAAAAGGAGTGTGATAAGGTGAAGATGTTTTAAGTTTTCTTCTTTGTTTCTCATCATCCAATTCTTATTTATTTGCAATAAATAAAAATATTTTTCTCAAAACTGAGGTTTTTTTCCTTCTGATAATAAGTGGCAAATCATGTGCCTGTTTTTATCTTGACCCATGAATACCTTCATTGTATTTTTTTCCCCTGCTCTGTCTAGGCTGAGGAGTGACGGAGCAGCTTACTGGTTATCTAGCAGCTAGCCAAGGTCAACCAGTCACAAAGGTAGAATAAAATTAAATTGCTTATATAGTAAACTCCAATAATGTTGTTCCACTCTAGAGAATACAATATAAGGTTATAGCTATCTAAATTCAGTAACAAATAGTCTCTTCTACTTTAACTATAACTGAACGGAGCTATATGTTAGCATTAACCAAGCTTTTTTTTATCTCTCATAATCAATGTGTAAATGAAAAACATGAAACATTATAATTACAGCCCCATGCTATTGGTTGACCTATACTGTAGAAGGACTTAGAAAGGAGTATTGTGAGATACTGCTAGAAAACAATCTCAACAAATTAGAAACTTGCTTTACTTCTGAATTCTCTCCATGAGTAAATGAATAATATCCATTCATATCTTATAAAGGGAATATGAATATATTTTTTTACTTTTTTACGATAAATTTCTGCATCTAGATATGAAAAGAACCTTCCAGATACTGAATAGAATATGATAATTATTATTTATGTACTGTGAGCTCCTGATGTTATGACAATTTAATAGAGAGTAAGGGTAAAGAGGATCCTTTTTGTCTCTTCTGTCAAATAGATTCTTCTGGAAAAAATTTCCTGTCCTGGAGTCTTTGAGAACTGCTATTTTACAAGCATTTACAAGGATCAATAGTTGATTTCACTTGCTTATTCAATAGCTGTAAACACACCGGAAGCAGCAGACTCCACAGAAAGACATGATTGTACGTTTTCTTTTAGTGTTCATATGACACAGGCAGAAAAGAAGGCATTCACAGAAACAGTTACTGAGGAGAGAACTGAATAAGAAAATAAGTGAGAAATGGGAAAAAGTGGAAAAATCAGAATGATGAACAAGTAGTAATTAAGCTTTTTGAGTCTACCAGCCAAAAATATTCTCTTGCACCCAAACACTAAACCTTAGGCTATATTTTATCATGAAGAAAATTGCAAAACATCATTTGTTGTAGTTAATTAAATATAGAATATTCTTGGGAAGTAGAAATCTGTCATTTCACTTTCTTACTCCAGTAGATTTGAAGATAGATCTGCTATAGGACAACCATCCTAATAGGATTTAAAGTTAATCTTTTTCTCTCTGTTCTGCACAATTGGATGTAATTGGTATTCAAATTAACTAGTACAAAGAGGACAGGTTTAGGGGCAGACATAGAAAATATTTTATTCCAGAATACCTAACAAAGTGAAATCAAACTCAGTCATCTGGGATATGACTGACATTCATTACTATACTAAATCACATGGAGGAAAGGATTTAGTTCAGTTAATTTTAGGTTTATACAGTGTAAGAGTGTGATTCAGTTCCCTGAACACAGGGATCTAAAATAATCCCAGTTTAAACATGATGTTGTTTGGTAATCTGAGCAAAACTATAGACTTGACTGATTGTAATAACTAAAATATTAATTTAGACTCTCACAAGGGGCCCATAGCATCTTTTGAAGTGTCTTAGGCTATCCTGTCCTGCCTCTACCACAGGCTGTGTGGTAGTTTACCATCCACTTGGTTGCTCCCTGTCCCCACTGGAATGGGGAAAAGGACAATAAAATAGCAAGAACAAGAAAAATAAAAAAAAAAGCTTTCGGGCCAAGATAAAGACAGAAAGATTGCTTATCAATTATCACAACAGGTAAAAGGGACTACATAATCTTCTAATTGCTTCAGAAGTGCCATCTCAGCTGAGGGGCTCAGCTGTGTCCTGCAGTGGATCCACTGGAGCAGATTGAAACCAGTTGTGTCTGGCATGGGGCAACCCAGACCTCCTCTCACAGAGACCACCCTGGCAGTCTCCCCCACCACCAAAACCTTGTTATCTGTACTCAATGCAAGCTATTACTTAAGAAGGCAAATTTTTCCCCAGACACCCACAGGTATCAGTGTCAGTGATGAGGATAGACACTTATGTAAAGGTAATTGAAAAAACCTTTTGATCCCCAGCAAGTTTAATGACACTGCTTACACATAGACTTTTATATTATAGGTCCCTAAAGTTAAGAGAACCAAATCCCATCCAGTGCCTAATTAGGCCATTACATCAAAAAGTCAAGGATGTTACCAACTAACCTTGAAAACAAAATATGAATGTTGTTTATCTGCTCATTCACCACTGCCCTGCCCTTCTATCAGAGAATAGTCATAGTTGTCTACCAAGGGCAGTACAGGGAGTACGTAGCTCAGGGACATTAAATCTTAAGTTGATAAAAGGCTCTGATTTTTCTAGAAGAGCACCATTTAGAAAATATTTTGGTCACCTTCTGCACATTTTTCTATTTGAACTACAACTTGAAAAATATAATCAGTGTCTTTATTGGTTAAATTCTAGGTTCAGGGCAAGACTATGTAGTTATTTTCTAGTTAAAGTCACAGTATTCACAGAAAGCATCAGAGTACTTTAAATGGTGAAAAGTTGTTCTTTTGAAAAATAACCTTAGAAACAAAAAGAAAACGTGGAACAATGAACTGAAAGAAACAATAAATTTCCATCATTTTTGAGAGGGGGAGTGGGAAAATTATTTCAAGTTAGGAACTACAAGCACAAATTGGCCAAAATTTATGACACTAATTTACTCCCTTAAGAGTCACAGGCAGAAACACAAACAATTTCTAGTGACTCAGTTTACCTGCAACTTGAATTATCCTTTGGAGAGGCCTTTCTTATTTGCCTGACAAAAGAGGGTTGCCTGGCATAAGTAAGTTCTAAAGAAAGTGAAATATATAAGGAATGGATTCATGCACTTACATTTGGACACTAAGAGCTTTATCCTAGTGTCATAGTTANGGCTGCAATTTACTGTGGTGGTCTGGGGGAGAGTTTTAACCTTAAACCATTACACCTAGGAAAAGCTGAGATCCTCTCTGTGTCAGGCTGTTTGTCCAAAGAGGTCAAAAACTTCGTCAAAAAAGTTCACATGTTTAGAAATCATATAGTATCTATATTTGCTTGGGTTCCCCCAAAGGAATTGGTTCTCACCTATCTGGGTCAGATGCATGTGCAGTACAGTACATTTCCCAATAAACGTATCAACATCGTATTTGTGAAAATGAAGATATAATAAAGGATTGTACATTAATAACTTGCAGAAGGCTGGAATATAGTGAGCAGATTGAACTCTAGAAATCCAGAAGGATTCCACTGGTAAGTGCTTAAAATAAGGCAAAATGAATCCAAATATAAAAGTTCAATATGCGTATCACACAGTTGTTTGCACTTATTTTCTTATTCAACATAACAACTACCAAACTTAGGACCACAACAGACTAGCTACTTCACTGTGCATCATGGCTCATCCTTTCAGCTTTGCTTAAAATAACTCATTTTAGAACACAAGCATTCTTCTAAATACTGGTGGCTTGAGAGTCCATCAAATGTTTAAAAAATACCTAATTGGAGGCAAACTAGTAACATCCAAACTCATTGAACTGTGCCTACTGTTCTGGCAGGAATACTAGTATTGAGTTATACCTTGCTGTGCTGTGGGTGAAAAGACAAGGCACTCTATTCAGTACACTGCTCTGCAGTATGATGCCAGACTTCTATCTGTTGTTTCTCTATGAAATAGAGAACCTGAAAGGAGGAAATTGTTCTGCCATGATGAGGTGAGCCACACCCTAAATAGAATATACATTAAATTCACCTTTGTTAGATGAAATGCAGGTTTTGATTTCTTTTTGAGTTGATGCTGGTCTTCCAACTTTTTATGAAACCTTTCAGATCTATGGCTAGAGCAAGAGAGGCAGGTCTATAAGTTTAACGTACACTTACATGAAACTTCATTTGAGTACTGGAAATGATAGAATGGTTCGAAACAACATTAATTCCCTTTTTCTTGGACAAGTAAAAGTGCACTTATCACACAGGGATTTGCTACTGTTCTAACCATTACACTTAGAATTCTTAGCTTTCCCTTAGAGTAAAGCTCCCACCAGTCTCAGCTACTTTTCTTTCAAACAAATGGAGGTAATGCCGAAGTCCCCCGAATCACTCACAAGAAATAAAATGTATACATAAAACCTGTCATGATATATCTGGTGTGTCTTTCTTACAAGAAAATGTTGTTTTCACTGCCCTTTGTGCTAAGGATTTAAAATATATTCTATGCAGTATTGACAGTAATTTCTATTAGTATCTGTATGCTTTATAAAGACAGACACTAACTGTTCTGTCTTTCAGATATGGGAAGAGAGGAATAGCTTAGCCAGTTTTATTCAACTTATTCAGCAGCTCAACAGTATAGGCTAGAGCCCAAATACATTGTTATACTTCTTATCACAGTGGAAGCAGTTTCTAAAGCAAACATATTAACTTCCTTCAGTCATGTTGCAAAACTGTCATTGGAAAAAAAAAAGAAAAAAGAAATGAGAAAAAGGTAAATATGAAGTGTTGGAGTCCTTTCATATATATCAGTATCGAAACAACTCTATTGATAACAGTTAACTATTCATCACGCCTCTAAAAGAAAAACCGCTTCTCTTTTTTTCTTATCCAGTACCAATGCATTATAATTAAATAATAATTAGTAATTAAATTCATAGTGGTAAAGAAATAGTAATAGTAAATAAAGTTTTTGTTCTTTACTATAATTTTTGAATAGTCTTATCTTCATCTCTGCAAATATTTTTGCTGGACATTTTCTGAAGATTAGTGTAAGCATCTTCATAAAGCATTGTTCAACAGGAGATAAATTTTCATGGCTGGTGAGTAAAGGAATAGTAGTAGAGTTCTACTTTCAAAAGCTGAAGCTCTCAGATATGTTCAAAGAGTGCCTGCAATTTTATTCCAAATTAAAAAAAAAGAAATAAAATAAACCCCAACCAAACAAAGAAAATTTGGGGCACAACAACCCTACGCAGAGCTAAAGGCTAAGAGAATTTTGTCTAGAAATCTGCCTTGAGGAGAAGGACCTGGGGGTGTTGGTTGACAGACAACTGAACATGAGCCAGCAGTGTGCCCAGGTGGCCAAGAAGGCCAATGGCATCTTGNAGAAGGAATGGCCTCAAGCTCCGCTAGGGGAGATTTAGGCTAGACTTCAGGAGGAAGTTTTTCATGGAAAGGGTTATTGGGCATTGGAGCAGGCTGCCCAGGGAGGTGGTTGATTCACCTTCCCTGGAGGTGTTTAAGGCAAGGGTAGACGAGGTCCTGAGGGACATGGTTTAGTGTTTGATAGGAATGGTTGGACTCGATGATCCAGTGGGTCTCTTCCAACCTGGTGATTCTATGATTCTATGAAATAAGTGAACTTAAAAAGATAGAGCTCAAGTATGTTCAGTTTTCCTAGTTTAAAGGTGATTTCAATTTGTATTGAGCAGTAGATCATAATACCTTAGGAGTAATACTTCTTCCAGTTGCTGTACTGTAGAAATGATAGTTGGAAATGAGAAGGCTATAGAAAGAATGCTCTGCAGTCTCTTTGGGTTTGTCTTGTCTATATTCCTATAGTGGTTATACCCTTTCTAGAAGATAGCTTGTAGAAGTTAGATCAGTTTGAATTATATAGAAAGCATTTGATCAAAGAGAGTTCAGATGGCAGTAAGTCATCACAGTTGTACATCATCTGCTTGAGATATCTGACAAGTATCAAATGTGAAGCTGCAGATACGGTGACAAAAGTGTGTGCAACCTGTCATCAAAAAGAGGTACAGTGATACAAAAGTAATTTCAGCATTGCTGTCACCACACCGACAAAAGGAGCAACCAGTGTAACCTCCAGTTCTATGAATGAATCTAGGCTTTTTCAGCTAAACTTCAGTGTGAATACACATAAATGAATGCAATTAAGGGAAACAATAACTAAAATTGCTGAAAACACCCATGTAATAAAGAAATCAGACCTGGCAGCTGAAACTGGAGCAAGTACTTTTGGACCCAAACAGAAGCTGTGCTCTGAAATTCGAGTACTGCCCTGGCAGAAAACAAAGCTGACAAAATCATGAGCATTATCAGGGAGTGTATCGATGACAACACAGAGGATAATATCTAACCTTGTTCTGGCCCAAGACTTGTACAGGAAATACAAGACAGAGAATGGAAATATTTTGAGGTGTCTGCAGCCTTCAGTTCCTGGAGGGAAAACTTAACCTCTGGCTCATGTTACCCCTCTTCTTAAAATATGATCCACTGAAAAGGCATAAAATGATAATTATGGTGATTAAAATGAACTGTCAGTTTGGAAACATTTTAGTGTAGCATGAAAAAAAAATAGGCGATCAAAAGAAAATGTGGTTGATGTGCCAAATATTTATAGATATTTTGCTAGTTAAAATGCCAAATCAAAACTCAGCTTCCACACAGAAATATAAATGTCAATAAACATGCCTGAAATCTTGCATGACTAATGAGTAGTTTGTCAGTAAAATAAATGAAAAAAGTATTAAAAAAAGTGTACAGCAAATATTTTTATTCAGACTCTAAATATATTCATAGGACTTGCCCTTAGAAAGAAGTTGTTGCTAGACATTTCCTGATATCAGGTAGTTCTGAGATGCTTTGTGCTTTGTACACTTTGACATTCTTTATTCAGTACAAAGACTCTGAACCAACAAGCACACATCATACATACTGAGTAGGGTTTTTGAGCATTTTCCCACAACCTGTAGCTGGAAGATGCCAGTAAACTACTTTGTCTTAAATTTTTAGTTGTCTCATACCGAAATGATGCAAGACCAAGCGAAGACCTGCAGCTCATTTCCTTACTCATTTAGAACAAATTGCGTAGGGGAAGAACCAGCCTCTGAACCAGTGGGAGTTGTACACATAACTAGCATTATAAATCCAAGGCCCAGTCTTTACCTCTGCAAATCTCAAATGCAGCAGAACATTATGTTACCAAGATGTCAGTTAAATATTGAACAGCTTATAAATGTTGAACATAAAAGACAAAATTAAACATTGCTTTTTTCTTTTTCTGCAGTGTTTCTGTTTACTGGCTAAAGAATATTCAGGGTAGTTTGTCTAGTAGCTTCCATTAAAAAAAACTGCTTCATTAAACAGCCAACAAAGATTCTTTTCTTGTTCTGACCTAAAATTTTCAGGTGCAAGGGACTGTTGTCCTTGTAGCAAAGTAGACCAGCCTCAAATAAATAACATGAAAATTCTGTTTTATTCCACAGATTGTGAAACACCTTTAATAGGAAGACTTTCTCAGGTTGATCTTTTAAATTTGTCTGACTTACGTGCTACAGCTCACCTGCAGTTATCACCTGATGGCAGCCATTTCAGATAAAACCTAATCTATTCTCACAGATATCTTGCAGGAAACAGTGAAGAGAACTGCTTTTGCACTTCATGAAAAAAATGGATCCAGAAATTGATTGAATAAGGCACAAGGCTAACATTAAGTATGTGAGAGTTTAGTTCCAGCTTACAAGTGGGTCAAATCAAAGTTAGAAGTAGAACGATTTAAAGAACTAAGGGAGATGATAATGAGAAAAATATATATGAAAGAAACAGGAAATAAATTAATATACTATAAGATTGAATAAGGAAAGAGAAAGATTTTATAGTATATGAGGACTCTATAATATTTAGAAATACCTCTTAATCGTCACATGTTAGAGTGCTAGAGAACGCATCATTGTAACTGCTAGAACAGATTTTTCAACTTCCATTCTTCTACCCCAGATCAGTCAGTCCAACATGACAGGCAAGAATTTTTATACTAGGTTAGGTAGTAAGAAGATTACAGCCTTCTTTATCTTCCTTGTTCTAAGGTTAAATTTAAGATTCGGCAGCAAAAGCTGAAGGTAGACAGAGGTGAGTCCCAATGGATATGGTGGAAGACAAGTAGGAATGCATGAAACTAGTAAGGTGCATTGAGTGCTCTGAGACGTGGCAGCTAAGGTCTTTGTTATATTCAGGGACCTCAGTGAAACCACTTAGATTATTTTTGTCAGCCTTAAGAAAGGTTAAGAGAGCCTTAAGAGAGGTTATTTAATGTTATGAACGTGAGTGTTAGATGGTTGTCTTGCTCATCACTACAGTAACAAAATTGAGGTTTAGCATTGACATCCTTGTCTGCATCTTATTTGCTTTGTTTACATATTTCATCTGAGTCTCCTTTCTGGTGTTGAAACTGAAATTGTATGTGTCTTATATTGGTTATGCTCACTGGATTGCTTAGATTTATGTGAGTTTATAAGGTATGATCATACACATTCTATTGATTATTTTTGTGTGCATTTACATGTCTTCTGGGAGAAAAATTTTCAAACAAAAGCAGTAGCTGGAGGAGTCTATTTTATGAAACATAACTGGAAAGATTGAATGGCCTATAGTATGAATTGCATTTTCTTTCTTTGTTTGTTTGGGGTTATTTATTACAAGATTGAAACAAAATGTAGGGAGTTTACATGAGTTTTGTTTTATCATTTTTCCAGTGATAATACTAGAAACTGAAAAGGTAATTAAAAGTAATGTATGCTAGAATATTTTTAAGGAAAAATATTGTAAATTTGAAAGTGAAATTATTTTTTTCTTTTCTGAATATATTTTAAAATGTTAATTCTAGTGATACTGGAAAATGTTATTTCTTTTTCCAAGTAGACATCAATTTGGATTTATAGGTTATTTAGGGATTACCATTGAAAAGACTTTAGGTACTTATTTGCATTACAATCAAGAACCATACAAAATGCATTTTCCCGTTTCCCATATATTTCCATATTTCCCCGATATACAACACAAATATATATCCTTAGAAACCAAGTATATTCCAAAATGTATGTTATTCTAGATCATAAATCATCTTTTAGATTTTTGAGTACATACATTTTAAGGACAGAAGTAATCAGTAAATTATCTCACTTTTTCCTGGTGAATTAAAGGAACAATTGAGTATAAAATAAGACTCTCCAGAATGGCCCATTTGAGCCCTGTAAGAATCTCATTCTGCTTCTGCTTTATTGATTCTTATGAGGAAGCTCTACATACTGCAACCTGTTTTAAAACATTCTTGACTGAGTTAGGGCTTGAAGAAATGTGGCTATCTTGTTTAAATATTTTTAACCAAAATTGATCTTCACTTCTAGACCCACAATGCAGAAAGTATGCATACATTAATCATAAATTTATAGTAACTATATTGCATTTTCTTCAGCATGGCTACAGAAATATTCATATAACTGACAGATTGCACTCAATATTTTAATAAATATTTTTGAGTAATAAATAAGGTACATTAAAGTTGTTTACTACTTATTTAGAATTTCCATAATTTTCTGTTTTGTACAAATAACTTTATTAGCATCAAATAAAACTATCTACAAGTAAACCTGTTGCACTTTGTGCTCAGTAAATGGAAATCAAACATCAGAACATATTTAATTGCAGAGTATCATGAACTGAAATGTGAGAAGAAGGAGATACAAAAATACAAGCTAGAAGCTTGTGAAAAATGGAAAGGAAATTTTGGTATAATAGTAAACAGTAGATTGTAGTAGACAGTATACATTATTCTTTTCAGTTTTGTATCTCAAAGGAGTGATATCATGCTCGACGTTTACGAGATACTTCCTTCACTGTTAAGGGCAGCATAAAAAGAATATTGTGGATACCGCTTAAAATCTAAGGGAAAAATAACAGTTGGAATCACTGATATAGAAAAAGTCAACTTTTTATGGCTTATGAAGGACAGAATAGGAATAAAAGCCTAGTATTCATTTCAATTTGTTATGTTATATAAAGAGAAGCCAACAGAGGGATGTACTTCTATTGTTAGCTCTGGTTATTATACTGTCAATTTTCAATTTGTTTCCATGAATTCTTCTAGAAGCAAGAATTTCCATTCAAATGAATGCAGTACTTTGTATAATTGAAAGTAATATCTACTCTATCTTGCCATACATCTGTAACAAAGTTAAGGAAAATGGAATGAAATGGCTACAGCAGCTTGTATTTTCTTGTTCTCTCACTGCTGGAACTGCTTAGCAAAAAAAGAAATGTGAGGATGTCAGACCTATTTTCTCATTAGCTTACTAAGAAACAGATGTGAAAGGGCTGAGATGATTAATTTTTCATCTAGCAGGCATTGTTACAATTCTACTAGCAGGCATAGAAAATAACAATGGAAAAAAATAGTAACTCTGTTTGCTATAAGGTTATCAGTATGCTGGGGTGATCACCAACATGCTTTCATAGATCATTGATGGAGTAAGTAATTTGGGATTTCTGTTATTGCAGAGCATTCAACTCAAAATAAGAAGAATCAAGTTGTAAAGAGTAACTTGCTTCTATCAGGTGGTCTTTATTTTCTTCTAAAACAGAGATATTAGATGATGTCCTATGTGATCTAATGGTGCTACTCAAGTGTTTTACTGTCATGAAAGACTAAAAAAAATATATTCACACAAATAAGTCACTTCAACAGGAACTTAAGTATCATTAAACACTGATTTGTAAAGTTCTATAGAAAACTTGGAAAATGGTTCCTCATTTTTCCATTTCAATTCCTTGCTTATACTGGAGTCACTTTTAAACACAGAAAACCAGAAGTAAGTCTTATTTTGAAGTATATAATGATATTGTAATTTTCAAGGTCTGACAACTTTTTTTCTGGAGATATCTGTACATTTAGACAGTTTTTATAAGGAAATGCATACAAAGTCTTAGGAAAATGCAGGATATGACTGGACACTCTATGTAAAGAGATGAGCTTAAGCTGTTGGTAGATCTTGTCAGTTTCATAATGTCCAGCTTTTTTTGTGCTCAATTCAAGATTTCAGGAGAAAGATGAAGGAGTCTTGAGGCATACCTATGTCTTACCTTGAGAAAGTCAGACCATGAACTAGGAACAGATCAGAGATCCTGAAATTATTCCAAGACAGTAGCAGGAAAGTACCATGAGTTTATCAAATCCAAAGATCAAAAGGACTCTTTGTTAATTTTGAAATTATTGTAATTCTTTGCTGAAACTATGGAATCACAAATAACTTGGAAAACAGTATGTTCTATGAAATTAGCTATAGCAATGAGCCTTTTCATGGCGCAAAAATACAAAGTGCCGAGAACAATAAAGTACAACAATTATGTAAGGCAGTACTTCAAAGCATGTTATTAACATTTCATCCACTTCTAGAACTGCTTTTATATCCTCTCCCAGCACTGAAAACCAAAAAACCACCCAAATTATATATTCTCAATTTGCTCATCTACTAAATGGTGCTGAAATAAAAATACCTAATACAAAGGAAAAGATTAAATGAATCATTAAAAAATAAGAAAATAAAATCCATATCCTCAGCCTGGCTACACTGAAGATTTGATGAACTATTTTGAAACTCAACAAATTCATATTCTACGAGACTAGCTAAGTAAATGCATTGTAAAATTAAGGACATGTTATTTAGGAAAGGTGAAATGTAAAACACTAAATGCACTACAGCACACTGCAATATGTTTTGGGCAATTGATCCAGGGCAATTAGTTTGATGTAACCAACTTCAGAACTATAAGACCACCAGATCTAAACTAAGAATAAGTCTGAGGAACCTATGCAAGCAAAAATAATATATGTCTATATACAACAGTATTTTAATTTGTTTCAAAATTAAAAAGGGCTGGAAATTTTCAAGCATAAGTTCCATGATAGAAAAATGAAAGCAACCCCCCCAAAAAAAAAAAAAAAAAGTTATGCAGTCAACTTCCAGCTAAGTTGATGAGTTGTTTGCTTTTATTTTTCCTCTCGGTGAAATGTTTTAGTCAGTGCTACGGAGATTAAGTGTGTGATCTTTTACCAGTTCTAAATTTTCTAAGTCATATCTCAGTTAAAATGATTAAACTACATGTTTGCAGATGCAGTCCTTTCTACTTATGTTTAAAGACACATCCACAAATGATAAAAACCAACATGACTATACAGTTTAGTGAGGTATTACAAGTTTGATACTCAGCATCTTGCACAAAATTCTGAGTTTACTGTTATTTGAATTAAAAATAGAATTTACTTCTAACTATCCCTGTCATGGATTTCAACAATTATATTTTGAGGTTTTTTATAGGTTTCTATTTGCTTCTAATTTTTTTTAATTATTTTTTCCAAAGCTATAGTTGTTTTAACTAAAACCCTAGCCAAGTAATCATGATGACTAATTAAGACATTCTGTGTTGTTGTTTTCTTTATAAAGGCACTCATCTAAGAAAGCTTTAACCACTTCTAGGCTCCTGTGGATCCTGATCTTTAATCCCTCACATTTATTTTTCCTTACAGAATATTTTTCCTTTAGACTGAGGATCTCTAAATACTAAAGTAATTTGCCATTTCTCTTGCCTACTCTTCAACGACAAGCTATTGAGTTCTTACAGTAAATTGCCTCCTCTGTTATGACAGTTGATTCCTGGGGTGATTCCTGGGGCTTTGCAAATGGAATTTAGGTGAAAAATTCAGTGTTTAATTTTATTTTAAGTATATATTTGGCAAGTTTCAGAATTTCTTAGGTCTGAAATAGACTGTAAATAACAGTAGTGGGTAAAAAGAATTGCTTTTTAACATGGACATTAATATAACTGAAGCAAATTTTTATGTGGTATTTGTATAGCACAAGACTGATTGCAACAGATTTGCAAATGTTTTACTTCTGTTTCATACAGAAATCTATAGTACAAAAGAACTGAATAGCATTCAGTAGAATAGTTCTTGAGAATGTCAAGTCTATATCACTGGTCAGTTCACAAAACAGAGCACAACCTCTTTGAAACAATGTAGTGTTATAGCAGTGTAATGAGGCAGATTGCCAGGACTGGGACAAGCACAGTGCTGTTCAAACATTGGCTATCTCTTAGGTTATCTTTTAATTTGAACTAGCTAGTCCAACAAGACCCAGTGTAATTCCACAAATAGATAACTACAAGCATCATTTTTTAAAGGAGACTTTAGTGAAACTACACTTGATCTTGGATTCTCCACTTTTCAAAATCTTTAAAACTCTCTTCAAACCCTCTCATAAGGTTGTTGCGTACTTATTATCTCAGTCTTCTCCCAGACTGATGTGACAAATACTGAGAGACAAAGACATAACCTAAAGCTGCTGGTCTTGAGGTTTTCAGGTAAATAACAGACACAAATTAATTTCACTGAATTTTTATGTAATACGTATTTTAGTGCCTGGGAGTCCTAGTTACAAACAGTATGTATTAGCCAGCCTGCTTTGAAGTGGATGCCAGGTATTCTTTACTTTGTAACTTGAGGACTGAAGGTTCTAGGGACGGTCATTTAGCAGTGTGGATCGAGACATATTTATGCACTTTCCCATAAGATGTAGTTCCATGCCATTTGTGACATATCAAACATACTTACATTTTAAAGACAGAGACTTTCTGTTAGAGAAATGCTGAAAGCTGCAGTGTGTTAGAAAGGATAATTCTCACCTGCAGTGAAATAGATTTAGTTGAAATTATCAGAAGTCTTGCCACATTATTCTGCAATATCTTGCAACAGCAAAAGTATCCAGCCATACAAAAAAAAAATAAATTGGAGACTCCCATGCTTTTGCATGGCATATGCATCATTATGCACATATAATTATGGTTTCCTTGTGGTAAAATAAGAAAAATTACATAAAAAGAAATATAACAATGAATCTATCATTCATTACCTCAATCATCTTTACCCCCATGAATTATGTAAATTTAAAATTAGTGTAAGATTTTATTTCCTTTTCTAAGTTACAGCAGCATGAGACATCTTACTGACATTATTTGGTTTTAAATTCAAAATTATATGGAATATGAATGTATATAGAATCATAGAATCATTAAAATTGGAAAAGGCCTTTAAGTTCAAATCCAGCCATCAGCTTAACACCACCATGTCTATGAAGCCATATCCTGGAGTGCTACCTCTACAAGTTCTTTTGAACAGCTCCAGGGATGGTGAGTCAACCACTTCCTTTGGAAGCCTGTTCCAATGTCTCATCACTCTTTCAGTAAAGAAATTTATTGTATCACTTGTTATTTAGGAACAGAGACCCACACTTGTTTTGCTACAACCTTCTTGCAGGTAGTTGAAGAGGGAGATAAGGTGTCTCCTCAGCCTCCTCTTCTCCAGACTAAACAGTCCCTGTTCCTTCAACTGCTCCCTTTCTGACTTGTTCTTTAGGCCCTTCGCCAGCTTTGTTACCTTTCTCTGCCCTTCTGCAGCATCTGTACTGAAGGGCCCAAAACTGAACTCATTATTTGCCATGCATCCTCCCCAGTGTTAAGTACAGGAGGATTATAGCTTCCCTGCTGCTGCTGGTCAACATTTTCTGATATAAGCCAGGATGATGTTGGTCTTCCTGGCCACTTGCTGGCTCATTTTCAACTGGCTCTCAGCCAGCACTCCCAGATCCTTTTCCACCAGACAGCTTTCCAACCATTATTCCACAAGCCTGCAGGGTTGCTTGTGGGGTTGTTGTGGACCAAATGCAAGACCCAACACCTAGATCTGTTAAAACCCATACAGCTTACTTCAGCCTATCAATGCAGACTATCCAGATTCCTCTGCAGAACCTTCCTTCCCTCATGCAGATCAACACTCCTGCCCAACTTGGTTTCAACTACAAACTTACTGAATTGATCCCCTAATTGATTCCCTAATCTAGATCATTGATAAAGACATTAAACAAGATTGACCTCAACACTGAGTCCCAGGGAACACTACCTGTGACTGGCCTCCAGCTGGATTTATCTTTGTACACCAGAACAATCTAGGATCTGCCATCCAACCAAAATAACTAAAATCCATTAGATATTCTTCCTTTTTCTTTATAATACTGCAATGTATAGTGTTGTATAATATAAAGACTATACAAAGCACTAAGGAAATCTGGTATTCATGATATATATTTTCAGTATACAGATTAACAGTAGTGGTACAGTCATTGCAAACTTAGAACAAATTATACCACAATATACAGTTATGTAAAGCCATGAACCTATTTCTGGTATAACACTTATCTACTGAAAACTCTGCACTCAATCTAGAAATACTATGAAGATAGAAAATCTAGGATTTGGGTAGTGTGATTCTAACTACCTTTCTCATCTGAAGTCCCATGCATGAGGGCAAAATGTAGTGACTATCTTTACAGATAGATTCTGTATTAATAAAATGCATGATCTGTTTCTGTAGGATTTCCTCTAAAAATCTCTCTCATTTTAGATATTAGCAATTCAATGAAAATATGATTTTCATCTGCATAAAATTATCCTCAGTATTCATTTTTACTTCATCTTAAATAGCTGTTATTCAGAAAGGAAATTATCTGAAATTCAGAAGGTATGTCCTGATTTTAATCTTCTAGGTTTGGAAAGATAAGGTTTAAAAATTATTCTGACAAAATGAAACAGGGGAGCATATTAATTTAACATATATGCTATCAGATCGGTAAGGTATTTCCATAAATCTTTTATGTTTGATCCAAAAAAAAGGGAAAGTAGAACATTATGATATATGTTACTATCATTTTAATTATATTAGTGTCAGACTTCATATGATGTAAATAATCACATGTATTTCTATAGTACATTTATAAGAATCCATTCATGCACTGAAGTTTAGGTATAAATTCTATGTAAAAACTCTCTCTGTTGTATGGAATGGATAATGCACAGGATAAGAGCAGAGAAGTGCCAGATGAAATTACTGCTTGAATTTTACATTTGTTTGCAATTACTTCATCATTTATGCAGTAAATTTCAAAAATGTTCCAGATAGTGTCTAGGTACACTTTAACCTATAGGTATATCACAATGATACACTGAAAGAAATCAAATCAAAAGCATCCCAGAAATTATGAGGTATGAAATATTCCTTTAGCAAATTGGGGTCAACTGTCTTAGTTATGTATCCTCCCAAATTCTTTCCCATCCCTGAACTAATTGCTGAGGGTGCAAAGTGGAATAAGGCATAAACCTGACACACAGCACCATCTCTGTTATTCTGAAAAAATTAATTCCATTCTAATCAGACCCAATACTCTCATATTGAATACATAGTAAGCATGAATCACAGAGTACAGAGCTGCAGAGTTGGCTACAATAAGAATGAAATTCCAATCTCATTCTTTTAGTGGCATGTGGACTCTAAGGTAGCTTTGTCATCATAGAATCACAGAATGGTTTGGGTTGGCAAGGACGTCTAAGATCATCTAGTTCCAATCCCCTGCCATAGACAGGGTTACCTTCCAGTAGATCAGGTTGCTCAAGGTTACGAAGCTCTCAGCTGGATCCTCATCCCTCCCCAAGCTGATTTCTATATATTCTGTCCGGTCATTGACATAGAAGGCAACATTCCCTCATGTTTTCTGCTTGTATTTCCTGAAGAACCTGTATCCTTCATTTCCAATATTCCAGTCATAGCAGCCAACCACCATGTCTCTACGATGTCAATAAGATCACAGACCTGTGGATGTAAGTATATCTCTACCTCCTCCTGTTCAGACTCCATGCTACGTGTGTTTGCATAGAGGCACTGAGGCACTAGTCCCAGTGAAGCTGACTTATTGGCTGGAATGATCAGAATTCCTTTATGCTTCTCTTCAGGTGCTCTCCTGCTGACCTTCACCAAGGATGGTGGATTGAGTCTTTCCCTGTGAAAACTTTACTTTGAAGCCTGCTTCACCAGATTGGCAAACCTATAACCAGATGCTCTTCCTCTTCTGTGACAGATGGACACCATCAGCCCTCAGAAGACCAGGTTTCTCACACTTTTTAATCTAGAGAGGAGCCACACCATGGGAAAAATCATCATAGCCTATATATAACAAATGCTATGACTTGTCCTCTGGAATTGGAATTCTTTTCTTGAATTCTTTTCATTTATTATACAAGTAGTGTAATGGAAGAATTAATCTCATCTAACATAGACAATTAAGTTTCTTACACTTTCTTTAAAGTCAGTGGAAAGAAAAAATCGCTGCCAGCGAGTGAGACTCTTGTTTATATTACGTATCACTTTAAGAAGAGATGGACTGGATCCTGGAAGAATTTATTTAACTGCTACATAAAATTTGATTATGAGAGTTTAGATTTAAACAATTATTTTGTATGTTTTTGAAATTATAATAAATTATTCATACTCCAGGTAATTACTGCAGACTATATTTAATTTTCAAATAATTATCAAGCCCCAGTGTTCCAGCTTGTTCAGAATAGCAACTTACTATTCTAAATAACTGGTGAATTGATAGAAGAAAAATCCCAGTTCATTAGTGCTATATTTGAAATGTAATGACTTGACTTTGCAGTAACTGAAGCCTCTGTTAAAGTATGAGGGATCACCCATAAATTATGAAAATACATGCCTGTATTTTTGCAAAATCTTTCTGTTGTAGCAAAATTCCTTGTATAAAATCAATGTACATTTCCATTTGAGATATTTTTCAACATTGTTAGGAATAGATATGCAGATGACACCTTGACCATGTCAGATCAATGGTGATTTTACTTCTGACTTCTGAGAAGATACTTAATATACGTAAAGATGAGAAGACATCATTTCTCTCTTCTCTGTATGTGTGAGTCTAGTAGAAACCTTTTTAAAGTATAAATGATGTCTGATCATACTGACTATCCTATATGATAGGATAGTTAATTTCATATTATAAATTTTATAAAAATGAAATTAAAGACTGAGTGGATGAAGAACCAGATAAACAGGAGATGGTTGATGCTTAACTGATCATTCTGGCTACATGGAGTCAACTAAGTCAACAGAGAAGTGCTGATACACTATTAAAAAATGAGCTGATATTAATGAAACCAAACAACAACAGATGCCAAGTCCTGCCCCTGGGAAGGAACATGTGACGTTTTTACAGGCTGAGGAACTGGGGCACAGCTCTGAGGAAAACTACCAGGGGTAGCAGAGGTTGTCAACAGCATCTAGAACTGAGTTAACTGGATTATAGCCAGCAAACCAAGGGAAGTGATCATCATACACTACACAGCACTCACCAGACCACATTTGTAAAAAATTATCCAACTTCAGGCCTGATGAGTACAGAAACATAAAAAACCTGGGCCAAATTCAGTAGAGCTCTACCAGGATGGCCAGGACGGGAGCATTTATCCAGAGACTGGCAGACAAGAAAGGGCTCATTCAGCACAGAGAGAAAGAGAGGTTCAAGTGGACCTGACAACTGCTCCCCTGTAACTACAAGGGGTGACAGAAAAGCTGGATTCAGGCTCTTCACATCCATGCATAATGGAAGGATTAGAGACAAAAAGCATAATTCAAAACAGGAGACAGTAAGGCTGGGTATAAGAAGAAAAGTGTTTTTCTTTACTAAGCACAGTCAATGATTCACAGTGATTGTGCAGTCTCCAACTATGGAAGTTTTTTGACTTGACTGGGTAAAGTCCTGACTAAGTCAAATTGACTTCACAGATGAATCTGCTTTGTTTGAGCAGAAGATTGGCCTAGATCTCTTCCAAGCCAAATTATAGTATTATCCTATGAAATACTTCTATTTGCTTCTTTAGGCATAGCTCTTAATAGGGTTTCTCTGGAGATTTTTGATAGCATCCAGAGGAAATGTTTATATGTGCATAATTAGTAGTAATTTTCTACCTCTCCTTAGAGAGAGAGACTGTAAAATATTATTGAGAGACAGAAGCTGTTATATCTTTCTATTGAGTTAAAGTTATTACAATGAATATCATTATTCCTCTTCAGCTGAATTACTTGCTAAATAGGTTACCCTTGAGAATATCTGTGAGGTTTTTTACAATACTTGGTGAAGTGTTTTTCTATTTTTACTTACAGAAGTCCAAAACCAAGTAAAATTACTAATGAAGTCATAGCTGTCCCAAATTATGATTTTAAACAATTAATTTTTCTGTAAATTTCAGTGCTGTGTTTTCAGTCACTACACAGTTTTGGGGAAAATTGAAGTGAGCTTGAGGATTCAACTCTTTTCAATGTAAACTAGAAGACTACTTCGTACCTGTGCTTGAGGTAATTCATCTTTAATGTTAACAGCCTGGTATAGGGAGTTGTAGGAGTAGTCTCGCTACAAGAATATATATTACAGATGCCCCAAATCATTGCAATCCAAATGCTCTTCTGTTCTTGAAATTTTAGTAGCACTGGGGAGCACAAAGCTCAGTGGCAAAATGAGTGAAGGCTTGAGGATAAATTTAAGAGAGTTCCTAGATACATTAAAAGATGGCTTATTTTTAGCTATACTCTGATCTTGGGAACTGAATGATTTGAGGTAGCTTGCAAAGTATTATAAGTGGAAACGTTTGGAAAAGATAATGTAAAAAATAACCCCCATGCAAGAAACCCCTCTATCATAAATAATCTAATTTTCCTCATAAGAAATTGTTTGTGTGACATTTGTAGCACTCCTGAAATTAAAACTAAGAAAGGACAATAATTTTCCAGAAGGTGCATTCTGCAGTACAAAGATGCTCTGACTCAGAGTTTGTGACATGTGCCTAATAATAACATAATCACAATTCTAATAATATTTAGAATAATCATTTATTGACACTTCGTTGTAGATAATCAAAGGGATTTTTTTTGTTGTTTCTTCAATAAAACATACAACTAAAATTACTTTAGGAAGACTAGAAGCTTATAAATTTAGAGCATTTGAAGAAAATATTATGATTTTTTACAAATTCTAAACTGGTATCTACTAAAAAGGAAGAAACAAGAAGCCATCAATAGCACAAATTTACAATGGCTATCTTCTTTCTAGTCATGATGGTAACTTACAGTTTAACACACTCTAAATTTGGAACTTCATTTTTTCTAAACGAATCTTGCAAACTATTAGTCTACTTTGTATATTAACTGTATCACATGTATGTCAAATGAAATTAAAAAGCTGAAAATATAGTTTGTCTCTGGTTCTACTATTAATAGTCACATTGTAATAATTAAGGCGTTAAGAAACAGACTTACATTTTATTGCTTTTGATAATGTGTTGAAATTTTAAAGTGTTTGCAATACAGGAAAGTTTTTGCTAATCCTAATATGCAAGTCACACCATAGCAGCATAATATCTGTACTTCTTGTGCTTAATATCATTAATGAGGATAAAAACCCCATGTAATACATGTCTTTAGATTCTAGTGACACAAACCCAACCAATCAGAATCGTGAGATCATCAACATTAAATATAATGCAATTAGATAAGCTATTTATCTTTCCTTACAGCTTTGAACTGCTATCAGGCAGCAGAAATAGATTTTCATGTAAATTTGTATGGCTTCAATAATTTTAGTATGTTGACTGGTTTAAAACTTGTGAAAGAAAACAGTGAAGACTGGGAAAGTGGATGTTGTATAAATCTGATTTATTTGGTTTTTTAAAATATCAATAATAGTTAAAAATATATTTCTGAGGGGTTAAAGTATAACAATTTCCAGCCTACTTATATCAGCCCTTAGGTAGATTTATTATATAATAACCTTAAGAAAATAAATGTGATTTAATTGTTAAGGTATCATAAACAATGTATAAATTACATTTTTGCCAAAAAAAGTATTATTGAAGGATTTTTTACATAAAACATTTGAAAAACACAAATAGTACATAGTTCTTTTTACATTACCCAGAGATAAAAAATGGTTCAGCACTCTTACATAGATTCTATAGATTATGATTAGGTGTATTTTGAGACTAATTTCACTATCTTGTTTAGAAACATTGAACTAAACATCCTCATTCATGCATCTGTCCTATATATTACTCAACTATGTAAAAGATAATTAATTTTTAAAATAAATCCATCATTGTACAAAAAAGAGCTTTGAAAGAGAAGTATCTGCTATATGAATATCACTAAAAATATATTTTAAAGTTATTCTGAAGTCATTTTAAATCAGAGCTGACAGAATTTACAGTTATGGAAAGCTGGATAAGTTTTAAACCTCGTAAATCTGAGTAAGAAAAAAGGAGAAGTGTTTGTTATAACATGGAGTACAAGGAATTTAATTTAAAATCTATTTAAATCTCACTTTGATTGCCTAATTCTCCCACTGAACTTGGTCCTTAAATGCTGTGTCTGTTAGACTGCTTGTCATTCCACTATATAGGAAGAAATTTTAATTCTTCTGTGTCTAAAATCATTGTTCTCTGAGGATCTGGCTTGTTCTTTTTTCCCTGATGTGAAAAGTCATTATTATGTGCACATAGTGAGAGCTGCATGTAAGTCATTATTCTTCTATTATAAATATCAGATCTTTTATCCCTATCTACAGACTGAGTATTTGAATATAAGGTTAGTGCATGTTATGAAGGTAAACCAAGACAAACTTGAGACCATGAATTGTCCTCATATAGGGGTTTAGAGGATATTTTGGCTAGAATTTTACTGCTATTTATCTTGTTCTTACTCCCTTTCCATACTCTTTATCTGTCAATGTAGCTAGACTTTTTTACCTGTTATTGAAGCTAGCGAAAGTGAAGCTCATATTTTGAAAACAAAAATATTAAAACAACTAAGGATTTTTTGTTGTTTTTTATTTTTTGACTTTTTTTAGTATTTTACTTTTTCTCCCACAATAATTTTCAGGTAAGATTCTGGAGACCTTTGCAATCATTACCATATCCTTCATTTGAATGAATCAACCTGATACTTGTAACCATGTATGCTACAAAATAGTCTTTTTCTTTTACATATTGGTTGCAGTGAGTGTTGCTAATTAACTGAAAAAGTGATACTTTTGCCCAGATAGTTATTAATATGCACAGTGTTTTCATTAAATATTTTGTAATAGCTCATTTTGTTAAAACATAAATATTAATGGTACTTTCATATGCTGAAAAACACAAAACTATTTAATAAATAACAGACTCTCAGGTAATATACTCGGTTCTAATTACAGTTGTAAGGCTATAACTAATAAAGTGCCTGTACAGGAAATATATTTATTCCAACTCTAAATATATTCTTAGGACTTGCCCTTAGAAAAGACCTATTAAAGTGCAAATGTCCCAAGAGATAAACTAAAGCAAGCTGAAATGTTTGAAAATGTAATTCAAATATTTCCTATATGAAAACTGAAAATATTTAGAAAGCACCTGAATCCCCTTGGGCATAATTCACAAAGTCTTCTTTAATGTCAGAATTCACAGAATCATAGAATCATAAAATCATAGAATGGTTTGATTGGAAGGGCCGTTAAATGCCCCTGCATGAACATCTCCCTATAGATCAGGCTGCTGAACACCCCATCCAGTCTGGCCTTGAAACCTTCCAGGATGGGAGATCCACAACTTTGCTTGACAACCTGTTCCAGTGCTTCACCACCCTCATTGTGAAGAAATTCTTCCTTATGTTTAGTCTAAATCTGCCACCCTCAAATTCATAGCCATTCCCCCTAGTTCTATCACTACATACCTATATAAAATGCCCCTCCCCAGCTTCTTTATAAGCCACTTTCAGGTACTCAAAGGCCACTATAAGATCTCCTCGGAGCCTTCTCTTCTCCAGACTGAATAAAATGAACTCCCTCAGCCTGTATTCATATAGGAGGTTCTCCAGCCCTTA
>WAAB01019957.1:9456-29565 GCA_013389865.1 Piaya cayana | reverse complement strand
AGTGTTGCTAATTAACTGAAAAAGTGATACTTTTGCCCAGATAGTTATTAATATGCACAGTGTTTTCATTAAATATTTTGTAATAGCTCATTTTGTTAAAACATAAATATTAATGGTACTTTCATATGCTGAAAAACACAAAACTATTTAATAAATAACAGACTCTCAGGTAATATACTCGGTTCTAATTACAGTTGTAAGGCTATAACTAATAAAGTGCCTGTACAGGAAATATATTTATTCCAACTCTAAATATATTCTTAGGACTTGCCCTTAGAAAAGACCTATTAAAGTGCAAATGTCCCAAGAGATAAACTAAAGCAAGCTGAAATGTTTGAAAATGTAATTCAAATATTTCCTATATGAAAACTGAAAATATTTAGAAAGCACCTGAATCCCCTTGGGCATAATTCACAAAGTCTTCTTTAATGTCAGAATTCACAGAATCATAGAATCATAAAATCATAGAATGGTTTGATTGGAAGGGCCGTTAAATGCCCCTGCATGAACATCTTCCTATAGATCAGGCTACTGAACACCCCATCCAGTCTGGCCTTGAAACCTTCCAGGATGGGAGATTCACAACTTTGCTTGACAACCTGGTCCAGTGCTTCACCACCCTCATTGTGAAGAAATTCTTCCTTATGTTTAGTCTAAATCTGCCACCCTCAAATTCATAGCCATTCCCCCTAGTTCTATCACTACATACCTATATAAAATGCCCCTCCCCAGCTTCTTTATAAGCCACTTTCAGGTACTCAAAGGCCACTATAAGATCTCCTCGGAGCCTTCTCTTCTCCAGACTGAATAAAATGAACTCCCTCAGCCTGTATTCATATAGGAGGTTCTCCAGCCCTTAAATCTTTGTAGCCATCCTCTGGATCCATTCCAACAGTTCCACATACTTCTTATGTTGAGTATTCCAGAACTGGACACAGTACTCCAGATGAGGTCTCACAAGAGAGGAATAGAGGGGCAGAATCACCTCCCTTGACTTGCTGGACACACTTCTTTTGATGCAGCCTAGGAAATGGTTGGCTTGCTGAACTATGGGCACACACCCCTGGCTCATGCAGAGCTTCTCATCAACCAGCTGCCCCAGGTCTTTCTTTGCAGGGTTGCTCTCAATCACATCATCCCGCATCTTGTACTGCAACAGTGGACTGCCCTGACCCTTTGGTAGGACCTTGCACTTGGTCTTGTTGAATCTCATATGATTCACAGAGGCCCACTTCTCCTGCCTATCCAGGTCCTTCTGGATGACATCCTGTCATCCTTCTGGTGTGGCACCTACACCATTCAGCTTGGTGTCTTCTGCAGGCTTCCTGAAGGTGTGCTTGATCTTACTGTCTGTATCATTGATAAAGATATTAAACAGCACCGGTCCCAGTACGGACCCCTGAGGGATACCACTCATCATGGATCNTCTTCCAGGCACAGAGGTGAGGCATCAGATTGGTAGTTCTCAGGGTCAGTTCTTCTACCCTTTTTAAAAATGTGCATCATGTTTCCCTTTTTCCAGTCATGAGGGGCTTCTGCTGACTGCCATGAGTTTTCTAATATCTTGGAGAGTGGCTTGACAACCACATCAGTCATTTGCCTCGTAACTCTGGGATGCATCTTGTCAGGTCCCATAGACTTATACACACACACACACACACATATATATATATATTCAGGTTCCTCAGGTGGTCAAGATCCTGATTGTTCCCTGGAGTGGGAGCAGCTCTGCCCCCATGGTCACCATGTTGTTGTCCATTGAGCCAGGAAGGGTGAGGAAAGCAGCTGGTGTTGAAGACTGAGGCAAAGATGTTGAATAACTCATCCTTCTCCTCATCTGTTGATACAAGGTCACCATCTTCATCCATCAGTGGGAGTATGCTTTCTTTAACCTTCCTTTTTTGACTGACATACCTTGTTAGTCTTCACTTCCCTTGCCAAGTTCAGCTCCCTCTGCACCTTTGCCTTCCTGGTCCCATCCCTATACAACTGGCAGTGTCCCTATACTTTTCCCAGGTTCCCTCTCCCTGCTTGCACTGCCTGTGCAGTTCTTTCCACTTTGACCAGCATGTCTTGATTCAACCACATTGCTTTCTTTCTTCCCCTGCCTGATTTCTTACTTCTGGGGACAATTCAACCAATACAGAGATTTCTGGCTAATCTAGATCTTCTAGAGGTCTTTGCAAATCATTGCTCATTTTCTTCTGGAGCTCAGTGGGGGCGAAGAAACTAAGCAACCCTCTAACAAATACTTTGATGGACCTAGTTATCATGAGTTACTCTTAATTAGTGGACTCTGTTAGCAATCAGTTTAACGGTAGTTGCTGTTATATTGTATTTTTAATGGTAATTAGTAGATGATTTGATAGGAATGTACAAAAGAGAATAATACTGGTTTTGTATCCCTTGATAGGGCTATCATCTGCTTAGTATTTAGAAAAGGTAGAGTACATTCTTGTTAAAGTAATTTGAGTAAAAGAAGTTTGTGAGTTTATCTTAGTTTTTCCTTTTATAAAATTATTACTATGAAATCAGAATAGTAGTGCAGTTTAAACACATAACACAGCTGTAGTATGTCCTTATCCCTGGAGCACCACAAGTGTGATATCTAAGTAACTCTGAGGCAGGTGCAATGATAGTTGTGATTATAAAAGTAAATGGATCTAACCTCATAAGTGATTTCATGGAACTGGTGATAGGGTTGACCACTGCATGTAAAATCTGTTAACACTACTGTTGAATTTTAATAAACTGAGCTCAGAATGCACAGATAGAAGTCACAGTATGTGACTGTTTCTTTACAAATGGTAAAACTCATCCAAGCAAGCTGCATTAGTTATGAAGAATAGTTTTACAAATGAATGTGTCATGTTATCAATAATCTACTCCCTGGGGTGACAGGCAACATGGCTTGTAGTTTAAATAGATCCAAGTAAAGAGTGAGGTTAAGTGTATCCGATTTAAACATACTTATCTTTGAAAAATAATAGAGTAGGATCAAATGTGCCCTTCTTTTCTCTTGTGTTTGGATGTTGGCTCATTTGAATGTTTCAGAATGAAAATTTATCATGCAAAGGACAGTGCTCTATCATTTTTTGGCTTATGTTTCAAGGAATAAAAAATGAAAGGCTGCACTTTTCAACAAGACTTGTACTTTTGTCCATTCATGTTCCTTACTGAAGTCAAAGACCAAAGATTGAAAACACATCTTTAATTGAATATTAAAACTATAGAGCCTAATAAAGTCAGTGAAGTGCTTACAAATCATATTAACTAATGTTTCTAGAAGATTTAACTTACAGCTAGAAAAAAATGTGTGCTCATAGTAGAAGTAATAAACACAGGTAGTTATGCGTAATTATAGAGATCAAGTTCCAATTAAGGTTCAATTTCTGTAAGAATCATATCCAAAAGTCTTTCAAGGTTTTTGGTGGCAGTAATGAAGACCAAGGTATCTCAAGGTAGTAAGGAGTCTTAAGATTATAGGAAAAAACATATTGTCGATTTGAGTGATTTGAATACATTGACATCTAATGTATTAAGCTTTAAAGTGCACATTTCCTTTTCCTTGCATACCTTTTGATGTTATATTATAGTATCATCATAGATCAGAATAATATTTTTATAGCATACAGAAACCTTCTGCTAGCCGTCTGCTATGGATTTTTGTTATTGTTTTGCATTTGATAGAAGGAAATGATGCATGTTTGCATATTAGTCATTTGTATTTTTGCCAGTTCTACTATGATAGAAAAAAAATCAAAATCTTTTTCTGCTTTATTTCTTTTATGTTGCTGCATATTCATTACTTTATGAGCCTGAAATATTTCACATCTAGTGTTATTAATAAGGAAAATAAGCTTAGATCACAAAGGAACAAATTAATACAATTAATATTCTATACGATATTCTGAAGAAATTGTTTTATAGTGATAAGTATCTATGCTGAATAAGTATCACTCAACTTTTTCTTATATGTTTTCATATACATTCAACTTTCTTAATGTTATCTGATAAAAAGAAGCCTATCACAGGAATTTATATAATACTTTAAAATCTTTTACAAGAAGAAGTAATTATGCAACTCCAAATGAAATCTTATCCTTTTACTTTCAGAATTCCTGAAGACAGTTTCTCAAATACAGAAGATTCAGGCCTCATGGATAGCTTAGGAGTTATGCAGGATGAAATGAAGTGGTATTACTGTAAAGGGTGTGGGCAAATTAGTGCACAATAACGGCAGATTGGGGAAGCAGTTTTGTAGTTTAGCAAAAATAAAGAACAGGAATTAAGAGTAAAATATTTGCATATATTAAAATGGTATCAGTTTACTGGGAAAAAATCCCAATACATTATGGTTCTTGAGAGGAATAGGTATTTTTATTTATGTATGCATGACTCACTCAGTAGATCGTACATATGAAGGTTGCAAACCTATAAATTAAAAGGAGACCTGCAACCCTACTTATGGAGAATTCGCTCACCAGCACCACCAGAAAATTAGAGAGTCCAATACTTGACAAGATAAAATAGTTGTTTGATAATCGCTTCAGAACTGTGTTGCGTGGATGCAGACTTAGAATCCAAATGGCCTGATCAATGCATATCTTTCATAAAGCAGCTTCAAATTACAGTTCTTAGATAGTTCTGATATTGTGCTTCACTAGAAGTTCAAGCTTTTGCAATCGCAAAACATTAACACATTTTTAGTGAAGGGAAGACTATTCTATTACTGTTACAACTACAGAAGCTATAGCACCAGGCATGAGCCTACTCTTCCTATTACTTAGCCAAACCTTGAAGATCTGAAAATAGACATAGGGAAATTTGCTTTGTTATCCAACTGGTTTAGAATGTAAATGTTGGTATTTATTATACATTAAAGAAAAAAACAAGAAAAATTATTGAGTCAGTTTTTACAATTACATATAAGCAGTTATTTCCAGTTTGATTTAAAATAAACCATGAATTTTCATATAAAATGGAAGTATCATGGAAGAGAAATATTATTCAGCAGAAATAAAAATATGGTCAAATGTAGATGATTTAATGTATTTAATTTTATATTTATGCACACATAAGTGCATACCTATGTACAACTATTAATTTTTGTGTATATGTGTATGTGCCATAGGTATTATAATTGGAGATATAATTATCTTCTATATATGTGTATATCATAGAATCATAGAATCACCAGATTGCAAGAGACTCACCAAATCATTGAGTGAGTCCAATCATTGCTATCAAACTCTAAACCATGTCCCTCAGTGCCTCATCCACCCGTGCCTTAAACATCTCCAGGGAAGGTGAATCAACCACTCTCCTGGGCAGCCTGTTCCAGTGCCCAGTGACCCTTTCTGTGAATTTTTTTTCCCTAAAGTTCAACCTAAACCTCCCCTGGCAGAGCTTGAGGCTTTTTCATCTCATCCTGTCCCCTGTCAACTGGGAGATGAGGCCATCACCCTCCTCTCCACAACCTCCTTTCAGGTAGTTTTAGAGAGCAATAAGGCATGTATCAGGGATCTTTGTTTAATCTAACATCTTTTAGTAACATAAACCAGTATTTTCTTGTGAAATACTTAGATTGGACCACAGTAATAAAAGTAATTGTAGTTTTTATTTGTCTATCCATTTTATATTAAATTTGCCTAGCAGTGTTTTGTTCTTGAAGTTGTATGACACAGATACAGCCAATATCATACAAGGTCATATGATATAGATGAGACAAATGTTTTGCACATACACCTGCACACATTTTACACATATAGCTATAGGAAGATATTCTGGTATTGCATCTCTGGGTATTTTCTATATTTAGCAGCTAGACATGACAATGTCCTATTATGCTTGAAGCTAAACCCAATAGTAACTCTACACATGAACACATTTGCCACTACAGAACATAAGGGCCATAATAATAATGTAAATAAAACCTTTATTGATACCAACATTCATGATGGGACATAATGAAATTAGTAATAGAATCATTATATTCACATCTAGATTTATTAACTGGGTCAATAACTTTTCTGAAATGCAAAACTTTGAGAAAGAGTGATTTTTTTCCATATAAGTAGGTATTGTAATTTATCCTTTGTAAGTATGATCTTTATTTAATGATGAGTTTAAAAAAAATGATAAAAAATATTGCTTGCTTACTTACCACATTTTCAGGAGGCTGGGAGGGGTTTCCCCACCCCCTATTCCCTTACTTTTGTTGACATGGTTATTTTAAAAGATCATTGCTAGGTGAATCCAACGTCTCCTCAACCACTGAAAACAGATAATTCAAGTAGAGTCCTCAGTAGGACGTTGACCCTCATCCTGCGTACAACTCAGCCTTTGTGTGTTTCAGCAGATGGTTATATCAGTGTACAAGTGAATGATGAAATTTCCACTGTGAGTATTTTTTCTGCTCCCTCTCCAGAAATAGATCGAATTATATCAGATATAGCAGTCAACCATTTTAGTTACTTACAATAAGAAGGATAATGGTTATGAATGCTTGAAATAAATTCCTTTCATTCAAAGTAGCTATTGTTTGACCTTGTCCTTCAGAAATTATTTTTCTAACTATTGCCATAACTGTGCTAGTATTTCCACATGTTTACGTGTAAGTGTGTAATACATAATATCTAGAAAGTAATTATAAATGAACATAAATTTACTTAGATACATTCTGAATTTTAGCCAGGTGTAATTACCATCATATGCACTATTTTTCAGTTTGGAAGTACCTATCATTATTAGATAAGGAATAGTCATAATAATAAGAGAAATAGCATAAAAAGTGCCTTGCACTAGCAATAAAAAATTAATGATGTGGTTTGAGTCTTTTCATTTAGCCAAGTTGTGGCTAGAACCACTGGTTTTATATGTATGGAAATGAGTTTGTGTACTCACTCTTCCTTTGCTTGCTTAATTCAAAGATAATTTGGATTCTTACTACTTTTTTTTCCAGTTTAATAATATCTGAAATTTCACTACAAATTTAAGGATAAGAAAATGTTGTTTCACATCTTTTATTGGAAAAATGAAACAAAGAACACCATACCATGAGCTGAACACCATATATCTTATAATAGATCTGAAAGAGTGAAGTTTGTAGCAGGAATTTATCAGACAACTAGATGCAAAATAAACTGACCATAAATTCACTGTTGTTGTTGAGGCACTATATTGTATATACATATTCCCTTTAGACATTAATTCATAGTGCACTTGCATGAAGTGAAAAAGGAATTTCATGATGAGAAAGAATCTAAATGAAAGAAAATAGGAATTGGTATTTAGATTACATTAGTTTATTCATAGTCAACATTAGTCATCACATAAATCCTTTAAGGGAAAATTTTGTTTTCTTCATAACAGAATCAGAAGACAGTTTACACACATGACAGAAATACTTGTCATCATTATGAGTCCCTCATGACAGGAAATGATTGTACCATAGCTACGCTTGATGAAACCAAGAAAATATGAGAACAACTGTAGAAATCTGAGTGCATTCAGCAGTTTTTTAAGAAGCATTATGTAGTCCTACACAAGAAGTGACCTGGCCTGGGGCTATTGTTGCAGTTTTGTTGTCTTGCATATTTTTCAATAAAAACTAGAGGGCATGCTGTTTCTGCTTAAATGGCTTTCTGTCACCTGGTCATTCTGTTGCTGTCTGTTTGCAGCTACTGATAGCAAGCTGTTACAGATAGTGATGTATGATTCAGAACAGGCTGTGATAGCACTAAAAAGGAACTAAAAAGCAGAGTGGAGTTGTGTGAAAATTCTACCTCTTTATCCTGTAATACAAGAGAGTCTTGGCAAAAATAGCGTGTAAAAGCCATAAAAGTGAGATCATAATGACTACAGAACTTTCTTTGTCTATCTTTTCCTGGTAAATGTATTCTGATTCAACTACTCAGTCAACTTTTTATGCCTTACCCAAGCTGATCATTTCAGCTTTTTGCCCAGTTGAATTCAGTTTGTTTTTTTTAAAAATGCATCGTACAACTGTTTAGATTTGTTACAATTTTATTGTAACTGACTCAAATTACTGTATTTAAGATCAGCAGTGTGGAAAATATGTGATAACTTATTAACATTATGTAGTAATGGGTTAAAAAGTATTTTTTTACAATATCAGCCTTTTTTTAAAAAAGATATAAAATATTGTGAGTAGAGGGAGAGACAGGTTGATGAATATTGCAAGAATAAATCTAGTATGGATGTTGTTTTGTGTAGTACCACTTGCAGAAGGATAGTCGCTGAGATTTGAAAGGTTCTCTAGCATAGTAATCTTTGAAATTTGACAATTCTGGAGTAATTCTTGACAATACTTGGAAATTATCTGCAGATTCTCATGCTCTGAAACCTATCCAAATATAATTGTTGTCCTTGAACAGAAAATAGACTGAACACAAGGGTGAGATTTCTTTCATGCTTTACTTTAAGCAAGAGTAATCTTACTATATAGCATATAGTAAAGGTATCATTCTGATATTCTGACCAGAGCATGCAGGCATTAAGTTGCAATGTTGTATTGCCAGAGAGGAAAGCAATAAAATAACAGCCTCACTTAAAAAGATGACCTGTGTCACAGAGTTAGGAGTCAGAGCAGCATCCCCAGTGAGAGTCCAAGATTGCATAGAAGGTTTGAGCAGTGAATTTAATCTGTTAAGTAAAAGTGCATGCAGCATAAAAACATCTCAGAAAGAGAGGCTGATGTTGGTGCTACCTGTGACTGCTTTACGGGAGTGAACTGTATTGTAGGTCATATATGGGCTATGTGTCTTTCTGGAATGTTCACGCGAAGGAAAATAGGATACCTCATGGAGCATAAAATTATATGAAGCCTACGTTTGGGAACTGAATCTAGTTGTAGTAAGTCAGCAGAAAAAGATTGGGTTGTATTTTTAGATTAAGAACCTTGGGGTAATATATGCAATAAGATGTACACATGTAAGCTATATTTCTAAGTCTCTGTTACATTCAAGTGAGTTTTAGGACTTGATTTGGTTATACACTAATAGTTATGTAGTGTATTAGCATGTGCCGTAGTGGAATCAGTACATATGTGGAAGGTTGAGACACATGAATCTGCACTTTGAGCTCGGAGAAACAAATCCTTCTAAAATATATTTTAGAAGCTTCAGAGTGACTAATATGATAGTGAACACAAATAGGCAACTGAGTCTTGGTTTTATGTCTATTCCAGGCTGAGTTGAATAATTCTTCAGGCTTCTCAGGCTACTTTTCTGTTTGACATCCTTTCTGAACCTTTTTTTAACTTATTTGATAACTACTAAAACTATTCAGTTCAAAACAGTTACTGGAGCAAGATCACGACTTAAACTTTAGCATAGCTAGATGGTTGTCTTAGTCATAAGGCCTAGTTCCTTTTTAGTTATCATCTAATGTAAGATCAATGACTCCTTACTTTCTTCTGAGTTACTATATCGTAGTGGTTTTGATTTTTAGACCAGCCAGGTTGTGGCTGAGAAAGAACTCAATCTCCCAGTATTCCTTGCAATTTTCTACGTAAACCAGGGTATAAATAACAAGAAAGACACTCCTCTTTCTCTTTCTTCTCTTTCTGTGGCTCTGGGATCAGCTTGCTCCTGTGGAGGAGTGAGGCCCAGTGAGGCCTTGTGGACTTTGAAAAAAATGTCGAGTTCCGGGGGTTGCTTAGTGAAGTCCTGCTATCTAAAAAGGAGAGTAGTAAGATTTTTCTCTTGTTAGCTTTTTATTGCTTACTCCTGGGTTTCTATTGTGTATATCTGGTTTGGATTTTTTATTCTCTCTCCCTTTTTCTCTTGTAGGCAGGGGGAGGTTTTTGGGGTCTCTTATCCTGTGTACATGGTATTTTAGTTGCATATAAGTGTGAATACATGTGTATATAATCGTACAGCTTTGGTCTGCTCATTTTCAGCATTTCAGTCTTTCTTTCTTTTTGCCCTTTCCCTTGGGTTCATACAGGGGGTGGGGGAGGAAAGACTGCAAACGCTGTGAGGTTTGGGGGAGGGCCTCACCCAAACCATTACATATCTTTACTTCCAGATAGACGTAGCCCTCTTGGACATTGAGCAGTCTGTGGACTACTTTGTATGCACCTGAAAAAGATAGCTAGTAAGACCCAGTAGGAATTAAGTTGCCAAAGAGTGGGTTTGATTCTTCTAAAAAGTTTAAATATATTGTTGTTAATTATGTTTATATTAAAAAACTATTTCATTTTTCATATGATGCGAAGACTTTGTTATAGATTTTCAGAAATGTGTTTTTAAAAATGGAAATGACATTTGCAAAGTAAAAGTGTGCTGAATAGACCTGAAGGAGTTGAAATTCTTGCAGTCTCATCTATGCTACCTAGTGACTACAGTACTGGAAAACTTCATTTCTGGGAAGTGTACCAGACACCATGAAATATTGGTTTCTATTAACATATTTTTATGAATCTGGAGATACGAATGGTATTGAAATGACATCACAAGTTTGAGAACAAAAGAGTGGGTTACAGGTCTTCAGTTTCTTCTGAAAAGTAAAAACATGTAGTCTTTAAAACAACTTCTAATTAGAGTTTTTATAACCCCTAGAAAAATTAATACAGTAAGAGACACTGACAAACATAAAAACATTAAAGAAAAAACATGCAGATTTCAGAGTGATTTTATATACAAAATGATATGATTCTGTATTAAACTGTTCTACAGAGACATGTCAGGGAAAATAGAGCTTCATTTTAGAGCTAAGTCAACAAGTTCCTTTCAAAATATCAAATCAAATACCTATTTTTAGATCAAAAAATCCCATGTATAACTTTACAAAGAAATCTACTCTGTGTATGAAATCTACTCATGTGTATGTGAAGAAATAGACTTGTTACACATTTAAATATTTCCTAATAATCATTATTTATGCTTTACCTACAGCTTTGTGGTTTGGAGTTGATTGAATGCTTCTAATTTTATGTGAGAATATTTTAATAGATAAAAATTATAAAAACTATGGATTTATGTGGCACCACTCTCTACAGATAAGCATCCAGAAGTCTTGAACAAAGCAGTAAAGAAAACTTTTAAATTTCTTTTATGTGTTTTTTTCTTTTAATATTTAATGCAAGTCATCGACAATTAAAAGTCATAGAATACTAGCTAAATTACCAGCCAACACACTCATAGAACTCATGAGGTTTTTCAGTGTTGGATAATCAAATTTGTTCAGATCTTTTGTAGAGTTCTCTGCAACATTACAATTATTGGCTACATTAAAGGGTCCATAAAATGTCTTAAAGTGAAGCATTTAGACAAGTTTTTAAAATGTGCCATTCCCACAGTGATACTAGTCAAATATACAAATCTAAACTGTACTTAGTTTTTTAATGAAATCTGTGCCAAAGATATACAGACTTTAAACTAAACTAAAACCAAACCAAAGCCACTGAATCACATCAAACTGAGTTTTGGTATCTACTTCTCCTGAATGAAATTCAATAGAATCAGACCAAATTAAACTGTAATTGCAAATATACTGTGTAATGGACAGCTCCAAATCCTAAATATATCTATTATGGGTGAGTTTTCTTATGCATAAATACGTCTGTGAACAATCCATTATTATCAAGCTAACTGTGCTACAAAAAAACCATAATGATTTACATTCAAGCATCTAGTTCAAGGTCCTTCTGCCCTTCAGCATTAAGCTATCAGTTATCTGCTACCACATATTAACTCTGAACATTGGACAACAAATTATTTTTTAATTTCTATTAAAGGAAATATTCTAGTACAAAAAATTGAAAATACATTAACTCTTGGTATGCTCTTCAGACATAAATAGAAGATTGGAAAAGATATTATTAGGAATTGACAATTACTTATTGGAATTAAATTACAGTAAAACTGTTTGTCCCTTTGAATCTGGCTTCTTCTTTTTTGGGTTTAAATTATCAAGTCCAAAATATTGATGTATCTGTCAGAGATAAGGAGATTACAGTTACTATTCTTGCTTCATGCAAATTAATGCACTTGAAATTTTTGATGAAATTAAAATTTACCACATTCATTCTGTGTGTGAATAATACCACTATGACTTGTATTATAATGAGCCTAGGAAAAGAAAGTACTAAATTCCATTTCTTTTTCATATTGTGTTACTTCAATTAAAAAAAAAACAACTATATATAATACATACTCAAATACATCTAAAATAAAAAGGATTTTTACTTAGTATTTTCGCATCAAAAAAGCAGTTCAAACATTCTGAAACTACTCCAAATAGAAATCACTGATTCTATTAATAGAGTTAAAAATGCACAGGTGTGAATTCCTGAAAACCTTAAGAACTTTATAAAGTTGATCTGGCTCTAAAGGTATTTTCTGGATATGGATATGTAATATCCACATATTTATTTTGTCATATTACTTCTATAAGAACAGTGAGACACTCATGCCTATGTTAGAACTGTATATTCAGAAAAGGAGTACTCATACTTGTAAAGCTATTCTGATTTATATATGTTAAGAATCTGCTATGCATTTTGATTTCATACTGGGAAAAAAATCAATACTTAAATAGTTTACATTTAATATGGAATACATTTTAAAATATTATATTGTTCATCATTAACTTCTTATAACCAGGAAGAATGGTCATTGAAAACCAAAAGTATCAGCAACATGGAATATGAAGTTGCTGATACTAAAAATGGAAAGACTATATTACACAAATGCTTTGGGATCCTTTTGGAAAGAGAAAAAGGAAAAAAAAATCTAGAGGAATTAAAAAAGAAGAAAAGTGAGAAAATGAAAGGGCAACAGGAAAAAAGGAAAGAAGACAACCAAAGGTATCATACAATCAGTTTATGCTTTAACAGTTTTCAGTATTAACCTGGATCTATTGAGCATGGTGACACAAGGCTTCACCTAGGGCAAATCCTGCATGACCAGTTTAGTGGCTTTCTATGATGGGGTAATTGCAGCAGTGGACAAGAGTAAACTGACGGATGTGATCTATCTAGACTTCTGTAAAGACTCTAGCCCCTACAATATCCTTCTCTCTAAACTGGAGAGATATGGGTTTGATTAGTGGATGGTACAGTGGATAAGGAATTGGTTGGATAGTCGTATTCAAAGAGTAGTGATCACTGGTTCAAGGTCCAGATGGAGATCTGTGACACGTGATGTCCCTCAGGGGTCTGTACCGGGACCGGTGTTGTTTAATATCTTCATCAATGATGTTGACAGCAAGATTGAGTGCACCCTCAGGAAGTTTGCATATGACATCAAGCTGAGTGGTGTAGTTACCACACCAGAAGGATGAGATGTCATCCAGAGGGACCTGGACAGGCTGGAGAAGTGGGACTGTGAGAACCTCGTGAAGTTCAACAAGGCCAAGTGCAAGGTCCTACACCTGGGTTGGGACAATCCCAGTATTCAGTACATGATGTAGGATGAAGAGATTGAGAACTGCCCTGTAGAGAAGGACTTGGGGGTGCTTGTTGATGAGACACTCAACATGAGCTGGCAGTGTGTACTCACAGCCCAGAAGGACAACTGTATCCTGGGCTGCATCAAAAGAAGCATGGCCAGTAGGTGAAGGGACATGATTCTGTCCCTCCAGCCCTGTCTTGTGAGACCTCACCTGGAGTATTGTGTCCAGTTCTGGAATCCTTAATGTAAGGAGGATATGGAGCTGTTGGAATCAGCCCAGAGGAGGGCCACAAAGATGATCAAGGGGCTAGAGAACCTCCCATACGAGGTCTGAGAGAGTTGGGCTTGCTCAGCCTGGAGAAGAGAAGGCACCGAGAAGATCTTATAGTCACTTTCCAGTACCTGAAAGGAACCTATAAGAAAGCTGGAGAGGGGCTATTCATAAAGGCTTGTAGTGATAGAACAAGGGTGAATGGGTGTAATCTGGAGACGGGCAGATTGGGGCTTGATATAAGGAATAATGCCTTCACCATGAGAGTGGTGAGTCACTGGAACAGGTTGCCAAGGGAAGATGTGGCTGCCTCATCCCTGGAGGTGTTCAAGGCAAGGTTGGATGTGCCTGCCCATGGCAGGTGGGTTGGAACTAGATGATCTTTAATATCTCTTCCAACCCTAACTATTCTATGATTCTATGATTCTACTATGTCAAGTTTCAGCACATCCTAGATTGCATTACTTCATAATTGGTCCAGATAATTTTGCCTGTGCTTATTTTGCTTCCCTTCAAAGAATTTGGGCTATGGTGGCAAATTTTTAAACTACTTCAATGCTGGTTTTACAAATAGGAACATTTAATCAGGTTTTAAGTTTCTTCAAGGAAAATATAAGAGTTTCTAATTTAGTATACTTATATTTCATCATCACTTCAGTAGCTAAACACTGAAATGAGTAGATGGGATCCTAACAAGCAACAGAAGCCTACACTTATACAAATGTAAAATTCTTGTTGTAGTAATAATTTTATCTACTGTGCTTATTAGATATAAATGTTCCAGCTAATTTTAGACAGTTGAAATGTCAGGAAATTTAGCAGAAATCATTCTTCAGCTCCTCTCCAAAAAACGTGCATGACAAACCAACCAAAAACAGAGCAAGAAACTTACAAGTGGTAAAGTTTTCAATAGAGTTACAGTGATCTGCCAACATTTTCAGTGCATCAGTGAATTGCAGCTATCAAATGATGATATTTTCTTGCACTCTGTTGAAAACCTGTGTGCAAGATCTCTTTGATCCCACACTTTCTATAATCACCCCTAATACTGTTCTGATTTTTCTAAGAAGTTTTCTTATCTCAACTTTTTTCTTTTTATCTGATTTTATTTTTGTTGACATCGCATTACTGAATCTGGGGAGCTTTTTCTGGGTTAATTGGTCCAGGTGGATTAATTTGGAATCTAATTACACAACTGGTTTTGATACTTTTGTGAGCTTTTCAGGGTCATACCAAGTGAACTACATTTGTATACTTTAAAAAAATCATAAATATATTTTCATTATTTTTTTCTTAATCTGGTCCTGAGACTAGTCCAAATCCCTTCTAAATTTTTCTCATTAACTCTAAACTGTCATTAACTTGATTGGCTGCAGAATGAGGCCTGAACCACATATATAGATATATATTAACTGGTACATTTTACTGCATTAAAAAAGATGCTGCCTTTGGGCCATTCAAAATACTTGTAGAGCAGTTACGTTTACTGGTCTGCCTCTTTTTTTAAAATCATATGTAGGCAGATACCAATAGATATGCACACATAAGAAAATATACACAAATAGTTTCTACATTTTTAATGGGGTACTGCTCTTGAAATAGACATATAGTTATTATTTCTAACCATTGAGACCAATATGTATGGTCCTACACAGGATATTACCAGACTTTGAGAAACAGTAAAGTACTGTTTTTGTCCTTAAGTGTATAAAGGTTAAGTATATGCATGGGCTGAATATGTTTCATCAGTGATGGATGTCAAGTGTTTTATGTGCTAATCTGTCATCCTTCATTTTGTGGAATTATTACACTTAATGCAATTCTCAGAAAAGTAGGAAGGACAAATACAAAATTTTTTAAAATACAGAATTCATTCATAAATCTACCCGGGATGCTACAGATATATTAAAAAAAGAAAGAAAACAAGTCAGGATAACAGGTACTCACTGGTTTTATTATTATTATTATTATTATTACTACCACCACAACCCCTGTCCTCTCATAACCACATTTCATTGTATGACATTTCAACTATAAATTATAGAAATAAGCTGTGTATTGTAATATTGGTTTTACAGTATTAATATAGTAATGTATTAATTCTCTAATTAGAAAGATAACAGATACCTTAAGTAGAGCTATACAAGTCAGAGCAGGTTGAACAAATATTGTGATGGGAAAATGAAACAAAGAAGTGAAATTATGCTAGCTCTAGGGGGAGACAACAGAGGAAGAAATGGACATACAGGAAAGGACTAAAGGGAAACTCAGCACAAGAAATGTGTAGACTTACTGTAGCTGGTCCAGCTCAAGGACCAAGAGGATGGAGCATCTTACATGAGGCGAGGCTGGAGAGTTGGAAATGTTCAGCCTGGAGAAGACAAGGCTTGATATGATCTTATCAATGTGTGTAAACACCTGAGAATGAAGAGAGAATTAAGTGGCAGCTAGATTAATCTCAGTAGTACTCACTGAGAGAACATGAATCAATGGGGAAAAATTAAAAACCATGAAATTCCATCTGAACATAGGAAAAATCTTCTTTATTGTGAAGGTGGTCAGTTGTATCAGATTGTCCAGAGAGGTTGCAAAGTCTCTATCTGTAAAGATACTCAAAATGCAACAGAAAATGGTCCTGCACAATCTAGTTCTGTTGACTCCTCTTGAACCTCCAAGGGCAAGCATTCTATAATTCTCTGTTTTTCTGAATCTATGACTCTTTGATTGGATACACAGATTTAAATTACCTATGGCAGAAAGAGAATGAGGGGAATATGTTTCATGCAGCCTGAAAGATTGCTTTGATCACTGATGTGTTCAGATCATCTCATGCTCTTGCTGTGGTTATAATTAAATAATAATAAAAACTCTGTCTCTACTAACATATAGTTTGCAGGTGATTTAACAATTATTCCAAAATGCCTGATGACTGGATCTTGTCTGGGTGACTGTGAGATACATAGTCTCAGTAGAATTAAAATTAAGATACATCATGAACTTCAAGTGTCAGTGTAAATCAAAACATTAAATTGATATATTGATACAGCCAGTATCTAACATTTGGTTACCAAATGAGCCAGTAGGATAAGTAGCAAGTATATAAGACTTTTCAGAGTATCAGTTTGGTTGTAGACTCCTAAACTGAACTTGTGAAATTTGTAGGCTTACGGTTAATACAGTATATTTAGTTATTTTTCCTTTTATGCACCAAATTTCCTACATTGTAGAGTCTTCTAAATATTTAAGAGCTGTATGAGACAAGTTTGAGTGAATTTGAAGTTTAATTTAAGTATCTGACCAACTCTAGAGACATCCCAAGACTCTTTGTGACTTTATACTTTTGATTCCTTTCAAGGTTTTTTTTCAGGTTAGTAACTATTTTGTTCTTGGGGTACAGCACTTGTCACTTAAAAAACATAAAAGTTAATTATATTACTTGTTTGTGTTTTAAGATATTTGCAATAAAATTATTGTAATAATAAAAATGTAAACAGATACAACATCTAAATTTAAATTGCCGCGTTGTCCCAGGTTGGAGTGTTAATATAGAATCATAGAATCATTTGGTTAGAAAAGACCTTTGAGATGATCAAGTCCAACCTTACCTGTCCCCTACTAAACCATATCCTTAAGCACTTAATCTACTCTTCTTTTAAATACCTCCAGGGAAACTGACTCCCTTGCAGCCTGTTACAGTGCCTCATAACCCTTTCAGTGAAGAAATTTTTCCTGATGTCTATTCTGAAATTATCCTGGTGCAACTTGAGGCTGTTCCCTCTCATCCTACTGCCTGTCTCTTGGGATAAAAGGTCAACACCCACCTCACTACATCCTCTTTTCATGTAGTTGCAGACTACCTGAAAAGTCTCCTCTCAGCCTCCTTTTCTCCAGGATAAACAACCATGGTTCCCTCAGCCACTTCTCATAAGATTTGTTCTCCAGATCCTTCACCATCTTCATTGCTCTTCTCTGGACACACCCCAGAGCCTCAACATCCTTCTTGTGGTGAGGGGCACAGAACTGAACACAGTATTCAAGATCCCTAGACCTGATGGTCACAATGTTTCTGATACAAGTGAAGATGCCATTGGCCTTCTTGGCCACCTGGGCACACTGCTGGCTCATGTTCAGTCAGCTGTCAACAGACATCCCAGGTCCTTCTCTGCCAGGTAGCTACCTAGCCACTTTCCCCCCAGCCTGTAGCAGTACGTGTGGGTTGTTGTGTCCGAAGTGCAGGCTTTGCCACTTAGCATTGTTGAACCTCATTCCATTGGTCACAGCCCATTGATCCAGTCTCTTCAGTTTCCTCTGTAGATCTTTTCTAGATCGACACTTCTGCTCGGCTTATTGTCATCTATGAATTTATTTGGAGTACATTCAATCCTTTCATTGATTGACATATTGAACAGAAATGGACATAGCACTGAAGACATTTGCACATTATTATTACATTATCAAACTGAAAACCCATGCTTCAGGACTACAGGAGAAAATGACAAGATTTTTGAATTGTGAAATATTGTTTCTGTCTGTGCATGTATACTGCTGTGTGAAGACGGTATAATTACTCTTGTGAGAAGGATTGTTTGGGCAATTAAGCTTGTATAAAGAATACTGTCAAACAATGCCAAAGGCTTAGAAGAGAAAGATGTGAAACAAATACTTATTAATTGGCTAGGATAATGTAGGAATTGAAGGCAGTTCTTGTTTTATTTCTCCGTGAATTACAAATTGCTTAACATTGATTATTTTTTTCATGGTTGGGGTCATGTATTTGGAAGAGCTTATTTTTGATAAAATAAAAAAAATCACTGAAAAATATTCTTAATCGATCATGAAGCTGGTTTTGGATTTTCAAGGCTGATAAACTGACTTAATAAGCTCGGTTATCTAAAATTATCTGTTGTTACCAGCCCATGGGACTAAATGTTAGGTATGAACAACTCTGACCTTTCCCAAGAAAAAGGATAATTTATTACTTATAATTAAATGACCATTTGTAGCAACACTTTTTAAGAGTTAGATTTCCACCTTTTAGGTTTATCCTTTTGTAAGACAAGGATATCACTGTGTTTTCCCTCAATTTCATTTGCTCAGATTTACTCTAAAATGATCACTGCTTCATTTCCCACCATTCATTCTTTGTAATGTATTATTTTATACTATTTTCTCTGGCGATAATTTTTCAGATCTGGTTAATCAAATAAGTTGTACAATATAGCATGCATTCTCTAACTGAAAAAATTACAAATATTCCCAGCAATATTACTTACATATGGGACTGAATTTAGATCTTCTGGTAATTATATATGTAAACCTCAATTGTGTTGAACATCTATGGGAAAATTTAAAAAAAGCAGGAGGCAAATGAAGCTTGCAAAGGCAAATGCATTTTGAAAAGAGTAAAAAAGTTTTTATATTTTTTAATCATTATCCTCTCACTGTAAGTTTCCAAGAATCTGATATCCTACTAGTCACTCCACTGATTGAAAATAACATTGTTGAGAGTAATTTCTAACTTTGATATCCAACCCAAGTCCTTCATTGAGCCAATAAAAAAAAAAAGTGTCAGTATGAATAAGAGTAAAGCCACTTTCTTACTTTGTGACTGGTACTAAGAACTCAACAAAAAGATTCAAACTCACATCTGCCAGCAAATCCTTTGTGGGATGTTTTTTGGATTTTTCGGGGTTTTTTTTTAATTGTTTTATTTTTGGAACTATCATTCTTTTGAATATTTCTTTTCAAAATGCAGTTTGGAAAAGGAGTAAATTCTTTGACATCTAAATTTAACAGTCTTTAGAATTCTGTGGCTTTGAGATAATTTTTTTTGTTGTTTTTGTTATCCTGTCTTCTGATTGTGAATTAAGCAGCTGAGTGGGGTTGCTTTCTTTTTGGGTTGTTCTAACATATACATTGTTAAACTAAATTTGGAACCAGGACACTAGGCACTACAATGATCTCTTACTTAATTAGTGTGTAGGGAGAGCTGATGATACCGTCTTTTATGATTTGTTACTTTAAGTGGATATTTATTCTAACAGCAAAAGCCAACTTCCCTCCTGTAGCCCACCCAAGAGTCCTGCCCCTTCTTCCAGAGCCCATAAACATTTCTCTTCTTGATATTACTCAAGATCTCTCTGTTCAACCAAGCTGGTTTTTACCCCTGCTGGCCTTTTTTCCAGAACATGGGGATGGTTTTCTCCTGAGCTGTTACAATCTACTTTTTGAAGAACTCCCAGTCCTCATGGGCTCCCTTGTCCTTAAGTACTGTGTCCCATGAGACTTTGCCAACGAGCTTTCTGAAGAGTTCGAAGTCTGCCCTCTGGAAATTTAATGTTACCATCCTGCTAACCACCCTCTTCCCTTTGCCTAGAACAGAAAACCCCTATCATGTCGTGATCACTTAGTCCTAGG
>WAAB01019956.1:0-11485 GCA_013389865.1 Piaya cayana | reverse complement strand
TGGTGTGGCCTAGGAAAAGATATACTTGTGCAAACATGCACTTGCAAGAAGAACTTGCCAGTATGCTCATTCTTTTATATTTGGCTATTAAGTGAGAACAACCCTTAATCTCAGTTTAGTGAAATAGTTTTCCTACAATAAGTGTGCCTCATAACCATGCTATCTTGTCATGCTTAACAAACTTTGAAGAATTTTAAAGATTCAGCGTTCCCCACCTGTCAGTGGCTGGAAGCATTTTCAGGAGTAGCAGAAATTATACAGAAATATTTCATGTAATACTTAGTCATCTTTTTTTTCATTTTGTATGAAAGCTGCCTGATTCAAAAAATGGTTCACCAGATTTCTACTTCTGTGATTCCTTAGAACAATTGTGACTGGTATTCAAGAAGAGAGTGAACTCGTTTTCTTAGTGGCATTAAGAGTTCTTCTGTTTCCTTTCCTAGTAGTGTCTTAAATATTCTTTAACACTGCTCAGCAGGGAGGTTTTTACTTCAAAATTCCAGAGTCATAGCATTAATTTAGAACTCATCATCTTTATCTGCTTAGAAATACTTCTCTCATGTGCAATACTTGGCACTTATCAACACTGAATTCCACCTACCTTTTTATCTCCTGGCCACTCAGTACCATAAGAGTCTCTGCAACTCCTTGCAGTCAGATTTGGACTGTCCCGAATAAGTTCGTATCACCAGAAATCTATGGCACTTTTCTATTCATCTTCTTCTTCAGGGCATTCAGCAAAACTGGATCTTCAGTATAGGAAATGCACTTCATAATTGAATACTGAACTATTTTTGGTCAAGCGCATTTATTGTTGAATCCACAATGTATTGGAAGTCAGCCGTTTTTGGAAGACAGATACACAGTATCACAGTATACTTAGATCCTTTCCCGTCCTGAATCTTTTGGACTATGGGAGCAGAACTGGAAGAGAGTATGTCTGCTGGTCGGGAAATGCACTGAGATTTCTCCTACAGACTTAGATTCTAATTTAATTTCTAATATCGAATGGCTCCCAGTGCTCTGCAAGGCCTGTCTAAATGACTAGAAGGTAAGTCTTTAAAATAATAAACCAAATTAGAGATTTACTAGTCTAAGATGTTAGCTTTGAAATGACAGCTGAGATTTCTCCTGAGAGGCACTGCATGGGATATTGTCTGCATCAATGTGAAGCAAACAGCTAAGGTATCTCACTGCATTCCTGGAAGCTTTGATGAAAACTTAGCCAGTTTACCTTCAAAATATGGCTCAAAAGCAGCCTATGGACCCAAATAATAATGATTTGTAGCTGTGATTGGAATAGATTGAATATGTTTCATAGCTGAGTAAGGCCACAGATGTGTCTGTTTTGAAATTGGGACTTGTTGTTCTTACAGAATCCTGATTCTAGGACAGAGTTGGGTTTTTTGGGTTGTTTGTGGTTTTTTGTTTTGGTTTTTTTTTTAAACTTTTTTTCCCCACTTGTAAGCAAGTCTCTTCTTTCCCCAGGGAACAATTTGTATGTCAAGCAGGATCAAGTCTGATGGCATATTCAAGCCGTATTGGCTTGAATAACCTGTGTTGTTGTTTGCATTGTGGAGTGAATGAAGCTGGACTAGGAGGTATGTTTCAGGAATGAATGTGCTCCAGCTATTAATCATTGTTTAGTTTAGAGCTAGTCTGATGTAAAATCCCTGAAATATGTATAAAGTACATGTTGAGTAGTCAATATTAGCTATCTCACCTTGCAGATCTGCTTCAGTTACACAGTTCATATAGACATATTCCTACTGCTCAGAAACCCGTCTACCCTACAAGTCCCTTCCTGGGTTTTGTAGTAGTTGTGAAGAGAATGGAGAGAAGTTAGGTCTGACATAAACACAAATGAATCAATCTGCATAGACTGTTTTTTCAACAAAGCTGACTACTTCTGGCTACTTACTATAAAATACGCACTATAACCTGAATTTAGAGTACATAAGGATGCTACAGCTACTACTCAATATGTCAATGAGTTAAATTTGAAATATAATGGAAGGCCAGTGAAAATCATGTCTCTGCTCAGCAATAGTCTGTATTGTAAATCTTTCCTCCTTTTCCCTCTCTTTCTTATTATTTGCTTTTTGAAATACATGCAAAACGTATTTTCCAATTTAGTTTGTGTTGACTGTGAGATATGAGTTTTGCACTTGGCTCAGCCACATGGTTCCTCTGTGACTTGGTCATTTATCTATGAAATGAGTAGGCTACTTTAAAAAGGAGTAATTGATATAAATTTAGGCAATTTATTGTGAAGTTCTCAGATGCAGAGGCCCTGGGTAAGTTATTCCACTCATGTTCTACCTCTCCACTGGCAAATTTGCTTTTCTATCAATTCCCTCTCTACTAATATTAGATAGATAGCTTTTCTGTTTCTAATAGTGTAGCTTGCCCTAATTCAATTAATGTAAAAGATTATCTGTTAATTTTGTTTATTCATTTTTCTGATGTCCCTGTCTACCTTGTACTCTTTCATTCTATGTGGATATTTTTTTTAATAAGTTTGGTTATCCCTGCTGCCTGCCTGAATTTTTTCTATGATATGACACATCCAACACATCTGACACATTGTGCTTGAATGATCAATGAATTTCAGGATTAGATCTCATTATGTAACACCTTATGAACTGGATTTTCAAGCTGAGGTCCTCACTTTGCATCCATTACCCCCCCACACCCCCCCCCCCCCCCCCCCAAATTCTTTGCATGCTTTAAACTTTACAGGTTCAGCCTTTTCCTAGCCTTGATTTTCAGTGGGCACATTGATCTGGTTAGAGTCTACTTTGCAGACAGCTGAATCACCAAAGTGCTACAAACTGCATAGATCTTGATCTAGTTTTGCCACCAGAGAAACCATAAAGTGCTATTGTATCTCCTGTCAGACCGGCAGTTTAAAATCTCCATTCAGACTATTTTAGGACAGACACCAGTATGTATAATTGCTTGCCTGCCTTCAACAGTCAGAAAGAAACTGCAGATTGTCTTTAGGTAAAACAAAAGCAAGAAAGCACCACAAGCTGTTTCTGTGGGATGATTCTGTGTAACCAATAGAAAAATAACATGAAAAGGGCAAGGTGGAGCATAAATAATTTTGAAACAGATAACTGGGCACCCTCACTGGGGTAGTACCATGACACTGTGTCAACAAAAAGGTCTGTGGAAATTGAGAACAGAATAAAACCAGCTCCTTCCCTCACAAATGAGATGCAGAAACAAAACCAGTACTTGCTTTATTTAGTGTTTGAGGCCTTTTTCAATGTTTATTCATTAACTTATTTTTTTTTCACACCAAATTTTAATATCTCTTAAGTCCCATTTAATCCTTTGGCATTAACAAGGTATTTTGCAAATAAGCAAGATATTTCATAATAGAATCCCAAATTGATCTATGTGTTTGTTAAGTCTCACATTTTATATTACATTTAATATTCTGATGAAGAAAATGAATTTTTAAGTCTCTAGAGCTAGGATTTTTGGAAAGAAAACAATTCTGAAAAATTTGCAAAAGCAAAAGGTACTTATTTATATGAACATTTTTAATATATTTAAAGCTGTACATACTGCAGTCTTCTAACACTTCACTTTGATAGCTTTCTAACAACATTTTATGATTGTGTATCTGCCTCCTAAAATAGATGTTTTGGTATTTCAGTTGTTCTCTAGAATGAATTATGCGAGCCTTTATGCAACATCTTCCCTTGACGTGCAGTGAATACTACCACAATGAATCACTCAACTGTCTATGCTTCAACAATCTGAAGGCTCAAGACCATGAATCAGATACTAGGAGCTCAGAGATTGGCCCAGTTTTTGAAAAAGAAAGATTATACTGTGACTTCTGTCTCTCAAACATTATGTGTCTGTGAACACACAGTTGTATTTGACTGCTGGGATTGCCCTGCTGCCTACTATGTTTGCTCTGACCTTCTGAAAATAAAAAGCCTCATTTTCCAGCTGTTCTCTGTGTCAACCTAGGATGTCTTGCAGTGCATTGGTGGCTGCTGGAAGCAACACAGTTCTTCAATAGGAGACCACATTCTGGGCTGATAAAGCCAAGGACATATATTTGAGCATAATAGACGGGAATCTTGAGTGCATGTCCCCCTCCTGAATGTTTCTGTCTTTTTTATACGTCTGTGGTAAACTGTGCCCTATATGTGTACTCGGATTGTCTCCTACTTGCCTCAATAAATATAGTTTTAAGTTTACATTTTCCCTACCAAGCTTCCAGCTTGCGAGATGTGACCTATTATGTGAGCTCTCAGACCATACCTCAGTCCCATTTAATGCATTTTTGCAACATGCTCTACAAGGCTTTAGAGAAGCAGCCCTGTGGGATCATACCTCTTATTCTAGGTGGGCATAAAACTGTGAAGAAACTTCTATTTTGGAGGCAGGCTGACTGTTAAAGGGAGAAATCAAGATCTACCCAATTCTGAAAAGGAGAGACAAAGGATGGAGAGAAGCTGACAGTAACTGTGTCTTTCTGTGCCTCATTTAATGAAGAAGGTTGGGGATGCTCAGATGGGAAGATGTGGGAGCCTGATGACTCCTGGTAGCCCTGTTTTTTTTTGCTCTTTTGGAGCATGACAGGCAGTTTAGGGGGAGGGGTGAAGGAGGGATGAGTTTTTAAGCAGTTGTTGCAAAGCTGGCTCCAGATCTAAGCAAACTTGGATCATATTCCAGAAGAGACCTCAAGATCTGGCAACACTCAACATATGTTAAGCCTTTGGCACAGGTTTTCGGATAAAGAGGACTGCCTCTTCTACTGCTGGGAAGGCAAACTGTATGTTCTGATAACTAAGTGTTGCAAAAGATGAGCATCTGAAAGCAGGGGTGTCTATCCTTCATATTCTAAAGGAAAACAAAGTCTTATGGAAAATAAATCATGACTGTATCAGAGTCTTTTCACAGCACACTCATCATTTTTATTTGTGTGAGAGTAGAGATAACTCTTGCAGTTGTGTATCTCCCTCTTCCATATTTTAACATATTCAGAGAAATACTTGGTAGCTACTGGGACTGTGGAAAAATGGTAGCCTGCAGTAAAAATCTCTGTATGGAATGGAATTGAAACTATGAGATGATACTACTCTATTTGTGATGTCCATCTGGACAGACACAGAGTATAGAGCTTTGCTTGCATAGATTAGTGGAAAAGCATTTCATACCAGACAGGGGTATGTTAAAAGTATATTTCAGTTCTGTAGTCTGACAGACAAACATCACAAAGTGCTAACTGCAAAGTGCTATTCAAAAGCATAAATCTGATTTCTTTTTTTCTTTTTCCTACTTCAGCTAATCATGCTGTAACAAGAGTAGGTTTTACTTCCAGAAGGCTATAGTAGATAGGATCTCTGAATTAGAATATCTTATGTCCAGTAAAACTGTAGTTTGTTACAACTGTCAGGTAATAATAGTGACTGAGAATACGGCCATGACAAGAGAGGTTGGCTGAAATACTTCACTCTGTATATTCTAAAGTGGTTTGTGCTTTTCTAGTATCAGAAATTTCAAATAGATTTTTTTAATGATATGAAAGCATGAAATTCTTGCTGGGCTAGCCAGGAAGAAATTGTATTCTGAGAGGATGCTTAGCTTTCTATATAGGACAAGACTACTTATCTCATCCTCTAGAAACGTGAAACATGACCAGTTTCCCCAAAGAAATAGGTGGAATAGAAATAGGGAATAATGCAAAGAATATTGTTCATTGATTACTTCATGTTTACTTCTGTTCTCAGCCATGCTCAGACAGTTTCGACTGTAAAAGTCATAAACAGGTACTTGAAAGTCCCACTGTTACATATGAAAACAAAACAAAGAGCTTTTTCACTTACAGTGTTTTCAAATAACTTTTAAAAGCAATAGACATTGACAGGATGAGTTTTGCTTTCAAATCAAAGTCCCAAAAAGACTTGTGAAACTTGCATGATAGGTTACCTTCCACAAAGATTTAAATTTTTTTTCTGAGGCATGCACTTTCTACTGGCAAGTTCTTGTAGTTTAGCAGAGGCATAGTCAAGCATTTGTGAAGTTTTTTGTTTTTTCTTTGCCAGACTTTTAAAGACATAGAGAATTAACTCAATTCCACTACTCACAATTCTGCTTTATGAAAGAACCATCTCTGCCTTCCCAGTTTCTCCAGTGATGGGCTGGAATTTCAGCAGGACCAAAGAAATCATTCTTATGCCTGTGCTGGGAAAAATTAGTGACATATATATTCAAATGGCCTCATGTAATCTTTGTTCAAGTCCTTGGTTTCCAACTGTTAAAGCCCCTTTCTTTTTTGAATAAGACCAGACCTCATCCATTAAAAAATTTCCTTAAAATCTGCTAGTATTTTGCACAATAATGATAATATTTCTTTCTGCTATGGTTTCCACTGGGATTAACTGATCTCTCCCATTATTGCCTGTACAGTATGTGTAGGCACTATTCTTGTTTGCCATCTAAAAAATATGCAGTACTGTTGATACACAGTTTTGTTTTGTATACTCACATGTTATTTCCTGTTGGTTCAAATGACACACATTAAAGTGGGTGGTTTGCTGTAAGCAAAAATTTTTTTTAGAATCAGAGTTGGGAAGAATTACCTTATCTTTCCTTACTGGTCTGTCAGATTCACCTGTGTGTATTTTAGGCAGGAAATGTGGGTAAAAACAGGAGTTAAGAAATTTTGTCTGTGCTCAAGGAAACACAACACAAAATTTATTCCTTTCTAGACACAACTGATTTTCTACAATGAGGAAGTTGATGCTGTACATCAGGGCACCTTATCAGACAAGACATGCTGGATGACTAAGATATTTTATGCAGAGAAAACAATGCAGGAAGAATGTTTACTTATTCCTGATTGTAGAAGGCACAACAAATTCCGTTAAAAAATAGAGAGCAGATTATTGGATTATTTGGAGTCATAAGGGTTACTGCAGACAGATAATATTTAAAGTATATTTTAATAACTAATTATCCTGTTTGTATGTTTCCTTTCCAAGATACTTGAACACCTACTGATACAGAAATTTCTAGTATCATTAATTTATGTGCAGATGGCTCAAGAAGACGTCTCAAGAAGTAGTATTCATATTTTTTGTTATTAGTTACAAATGTTTAAATTCTGCAATGTAGCATTCTTATACTCTCAACAACTTCCCTGAAGGCAAATCACCGATAGAGCTGTATCAAAAGTGTTGCCTTGAAGCCACAATGCTTTGACATCATGGATGGCAGGATAGGTATCTTTGCTCCTCTCTAGTCCCCATTAATTACCCATCTTGCAGTTCTTAAGCCTTGTGTCTACAACTGTATAGATTATAGACTTATTCTGGAAGAGAGTGCAGGAAGTGTTTTGTTATGAGGCAAAATTAAGTTTTGTTAATTATTTCTGTTTTGGATATCTAAATAGGACTTTATTTAGAATCTTCTTGAGGAAAATAATAAAACAAAACCATTATATTTTTTTCAGTTTTAAGATTTCACCTGATATATAGTAGTTTCAAACACTTCAAAAAAAGAACATGGAAGCATTTAAATCTCTCAGAAATTACCTTATCACCCCAATTCTCTTGGTTAAGTAGTTGCTCCATTCAATCTACACTTGTAAACAAAGCCCTTCCAGCAAGTGTACACTTTTAAGTGACTGAAGAATCAAGAGACAAAAATCCTTTGTTCCTTATTTACCTTTAAACCTCCTTTATATCCACCACTGTTGTCCTTCAACTTTCTGGAGCTGTTTTTAACTTCTAGGAGTAATTACAGTGCTGTGAGAGGCTGTCTGGTTAAAGTGTCCTTTAATTTTAATGGAAACAGAGTGGTTTGTAGGAGAAGGACTTTTTAAAGCTATAAAACATTTACAAGTTGGTAGCCCTGCCACTGTAGAAAAGCTGCGTGTATCTTTTGTTGATGTCAGTCTCATTCCCATTAAGCATTTGTTTGACATCTGTCATTGCCTCTGAAGGAAAGTGTCATCTTATCTGAATATGATCTCTTTTTCTGTTCTTCCCAATATTGGCTAAAATGTCAAATGATACATGTTCCTAGGCTGAAAGCTTGTAATGTAGTGTCTGTTTGTTATTCATAGTCAGAGCATTTTCTTCTAAACATTCAAACATTTCTTCAGAGTTATCTTTTCTAAAATCATTGTCTTCCAAACTTATCCTATAGGCCTAAATGTAAAATAACTAATGTGAGTAGTAAATGTTGAAACTGCTGAGACTGAAGTAGGTAAAACAAGCTTAAACTCCATCGCCAAATTGCATCCCAAGTTACAACCATCCAAACAGTTGCAGGCTTGTGCAGGATGTTGATTTCTCTAGGATTTGGAAGTCTTACTGTGAAAAAATACGCTTTGTTATCCCTCCCCGTTTAATATTTTTCAGCTTTTAACAGTGAAGTATCATATTATTTTTGCAGTGTATCAAAGATTAGACTAAGCACATTAACGAACATTGAGTAGTGTTCTGCTGGGCTGATGGACTAGCTTGAGCTATGTGATTTATGATTTGATTTGCATGATTTATGGTCACATTTAGTGTTGTATTGATAAAACAAACATTTGTTTCTTCTACATTACCATTATGCACTTAAATATGGAGACATTATTGAATGCTTTCAGGTTTCCCCTCAGTGACCTGGCAAATCAAAAGTCTGATAGTGTAATGATTCAAAACATTTGTATATTCCTCTTAATGCAGTTTAAATTGTCCGTAGTAAAATAAAAATGAAAAGAACTGTGTTTTTAAGCAATTTGGGCTCCTAGATGTACAGCTGGGCTATACAGACACAACAGAAGTGGCAGCCATGTAGCTGTGCTCTGTGGCTTGTGTCCTTCCATGGGTTCATTATGCCTAGCCTGGAGTTTTCACCCACAGCTCAAGGATTTTTCAGTTATTTTGCTGCTTTATTTTCTTATCACACAATTATATGTGCTCATGCCAAGCGTGGTGTGAAAAATATCCACTAATCATTTCAAAGAACTGTTGGAAGAGAGCAGGAAAAGTGTGAGCCCTGAATATCCCTCCCCTCTTCCTCCCTGGCTGCAGGGGTGCCTCTGCCCTGGAGCCATGGCTGCCTTCTCTTCTTCTGCCCTTTGTGTCAGCAGGGCTGTTTCTCGCACTTTACCCCGACTTAGTGGTCACTCCCAGGCAATATATTTCCCTGTAAATATGTTTTCCAGATGCCGCCATCTTGCCTGAGGGGCTCAGCTGTATCCTGCAGAGGGTCTGTCCAACTGGGACCAACTGGAAATGGCCTCTGCAGCTCCCTGTTGACAACACCAAGACACCTGTACGAGTGCAAAAAGGAAAATAAACCAGTGAAAAAATATGCCAACACTGTGACCTGTAATTTGACAGAAAAACTGTGTTTCTGAGCTGTCTTGACAGCCTGAGCATGCGGGAAGGACTGACCCCAGAGATCTTTTGTGGTGTCACAGTTTCAGGTTCCCTCTGGAAGGGTTAACAATTGGGTACCAGTGATATCAATGAATCAACAGTATTGTCAGCTTCAATGAGGAAGAAAAAATAAATTTGCTCCATTCAACCCTTGGGTTTTTTTGGTACTGTTTTCAGTATCATATTTAGAAAAACTCTGAAGTATGTAGCTCAAGCAGTAAAAGCTCTACAGTAAATGTGCCTTACAATGATAAATGCCCTTTAAATCACTGCAAGATTTGTGCTTCCCATACAGGAATGAATACTGTCTTTTTATAGTGATGGATCTTGTATATCTAAAGACAGGATCTTGCACAAAACTATTAGTTTACTTTTGTTTGGAGTGAGGCCTGAACCAGACTGGTACATGGGATAGTGCCATGTCCTCTGCTGGAAAAAAGGGTTGTTTTCTTGCCAATGTTGCTTTGACTATTTAGCAGATCCTATTAAGCAAACAGGCAGCATGTCTATGTAGTCTACAATGATAAACTTAAAAAGTATTAGGAAAAGGTAAAAGTTTTTTTGCTATAACTATGCCCAAAATATCCACATAATGTGCTCATTGGTGTAGAAGTGATTGCAAGAAATGTGGAATGCACTCAACAGTGACTGGCAGTGTTGTATCATTCCTGTAATTTTAAATCATCATTTCTGATGCTGTAATATTTATAGAAGGGTGAGCTGGCTAAGACCACATCTAACCTAAACATTTGAGGTTTGAAATCACTTGGTTAACTTCCCAGCTCCACTCCCTGTTTTCATACGCTCCAGTGCTTCCCTGTTGGGACAAATCCAGAAGGGGAAATATCGAAATACCATGAGAGAGGCTGTTCTCTGAAAGTTGGTGGCTCCATGCCAATGACCTGTTAACCCAGCAGCCGGATGAGCCGTGGTCATAGGTAATGCAGTCAGTACAATGCACACCTTGTTTTATGACTGTGACTGGTTTTCCTACAGTGTGCAACTATTGCGACTTTGAGAAGGGGCTTTACTTAGAAAATATTCCTCAAATCTCAAAAAGCAAAATGTGTACTTCAATGTAATAGGTGCAATATTGATTAATTCAGAAAAATATAGGCTTGAAAACTACAGAGAACAGAAATTAGCACTCAGAATGAAAACATATCTATGTCAAAGTCCCACATTTGATGTACTAAGACAATCATATCTCAGTCTTCAAGACACATCATTTTTATTAAAGACACATGAAAATTCAAGCATTTTCATAGCTGTGTTGGGAAGTGCTAACACAAACAGAATAAGATGGAGTAGAGACTGTTGTCCAATTATACTGGATATAATAAACTCATAAATTAACATTAGAACAAAGAGAATTAACAGGAGAATATTTTATTTTATAGGCTAAAAAGGCGAACAACACTGAATTACCTTTCTTAGTTCTGAATTTAGAAAAAGTAAGTTAGAATTTACACTATTCATAAGTGAGTACCTTATCACAAGTCATCTGTGTATTTCTCTATCTCTATATATATACAGTTAAATAGAAAAATGGAGAACATCAACTACTTGAGAAAATTTTGTATGATTGGAAAGAACAATGGACTGGGCATNTGGGAGATCTGGGGTTGTTTAGCCTGGGGAAGAGGAGGCTTAGAGGAGACCTCGTTGCTCTCTACAATGACCTGAGGGGAGGTTGTAGAGAGGAGGGAGCTGGCCTCTTCTCCCAAGTGACAGGGGATAGGACAAGAGGAAATGGCCTCAAGCTCCACCAGGGGAGATTTAGGCTGGACATTAGGAAAAAAAATTTCACGGAAAGGGTCATTGGGCACTGGAACAGGCTGACCAGGGAGGTGGTTGATTCACTTTCCCTGGAGGTGTTTAAGGTGTGGGTAGATGAGGTGCTTAGGGACATGGTTTAGAGATTAGTGGGAATGGTTGGACTTGATGATCCAGTGGGTCTCTTCCAACCTAGTTATTCCATGATTCTATGAACTTCTTTATCACAGATTTGGAGCTCTTGGGACATCAGATAGCACTTTGATGATGGGTGGGGGTTTTGGTTTTTTGTTTGT
>WAAB01019955.1:115038-127279 GCA_013389865.1 Piaya cayana | reverse complement strand
AATTATTAACTTATAACACTGTGCATTTCTCATTCCTATTAGGCAGAGGAATAAATAATCTTTCCTTTTTCTCCCTTAAACTAACAGGCAGACACCACCAACTGGCCAGAGGTAGGAAATGAAAAAGCCCAACAACACATCTAAACGGTGGCTGAGTGATAATTAAATACATTTCGTCAGCATTTGAATAATTCATGTTTCCTCATCAGGAAACCTCCAAGCTCTCATTAGCTCTTGTGCAACTAAAGAATGCTGAGTCTGAGAGCATGTTGCCACCAAGAAGGAGCTGTTGTGTTCACCCCAACTTGTTACATGAGAGGGATCCCTCCAGCTATGTGCCCATCACCAGCACCATCCATCCAGGCAGTCCTGCAGTCATACAGCAAAAGGACACTACAATACGGTTTTCCACATGACACATACAGTATTTCCTGGTATAGATGTATGTGAACGCCAGTGCAGGCCCAAGAAAAGGAAACAAAAATATAGGATGAGAATGGTCTAGTAGGTCAGAACTTGATGAAGCAATGCTCTGCCTGCTAGCTAGTTTTATTTGCTTTCCTGACAATAATGACAACTACCAAAGACATATTTACAGAACACAGCCTCCTTTGAACACATAAGCAGAACACTAACAGTGAAAAGCATAAAAACCATATTTCTTTCAGAAGCTTTGTTATTCCAATGAATGCTGAAATGACAAAGGAAAAATCTTGAAATCACCTGTACTCTCAGCAGAGGCCTTGACGAAATCACAGACACAAAAAGAAAAGTTCTGCAGTCAGGATAAAGAGGTTACTTATGGCCTGGTCAGTTATAAACATACTAGGAAATCTCACACAGAAAAGGGGAAAGAAGTTAAAATTCAGACATGGCCATTCTCATGGATCTGTTTAGTCTGGAAAAAATGTAGTGGTATTTGTGATTATCACATTTTAGTTAAATGTTCAGCCAGTATCTCAAAGAACGTGCTTAGCCTTTTAAAATACATCAGCTCCTCTTGGGGAGAAGCTGGTCAACTCAAATTAAAAGCCTATGATTCAGATAGTTTCTCATTAGATATCCCTGTTATTAGGGATAGATTCAGATAGATAGGGAGAGCCTATCATTAGATAGATTTTCATTCTGCCCTACAAAACAAACAAACAAGTTTCTTTAACAAGTCACCTTGTCAGATTCATACTAAAACCTGGAAGTGGCAGAAGACCCTTTGCTCCCAGTAAAAGCCAGTACCACTTGGAAAATGAAGAATCAGATTCTAGTGCAAATTTGAAACAAATTAGGGCAAGCAGAGCAGTATAGTTATAGCTTCTTATCAGTGAATGTTGTCCTAAACTTAGCAGAAACTGGATCAAATGAACTTACTTTATTTCTTCTGGGCCCTATGGCTAGCCAGTGCCTTCTGCATCACACTACTCCAGAGATGAAGACAGCATGCATATCTGTAGCTGTGTTTGCCTCTAAAAGGACAATGAAAATAATTTCCCAGGTAGATAAAGGCAGAAAACTTTCTAAGGTTGTTTCAATCTCAACTGGAGACCTGTATGCAATCTCCATAACTGGAAACAAACAATCAAAAACATTACGTTTTTTTCACTTCTCCAGATACCCTTTTTGCTTCTCCAGATATCATTCCCTCCTAAGTGTTCAGGCAGAAACAGCATTAGGGGAACTCAGCCTACCTTTTCATGGCTCCACGAATGCACCACCATGCTGGATCCATTCATTTTGCCAGCGCAAAGCACATCTCAATCTTGTGACAGAATTTGTACCTGCTCTGGAGCTAGCGTGCAAGTATTGTGTCCGTATTTTGAAAGTCAGATATGAGACTTCTCAGTTCTGGCTGTGTTTTCAAGACATAACTAAATGGCTGCTGATGCACGGAATGAAACATAACATCCCAGACTGCTCTTAATTTCATAACAAGCTTTCCCCCGGAAAGCCGCTGTGTAGTACACTGATGATCTTAGGGCACAGATACTGTCAGGAACAAGACATGCATCCTTAACAAGACTTGGAAATGTACCCCAGGATATGGGTAGCACAGACATCGCAATGGTCTGTTAGTACCTCGAAGTGGGAGCAAGGAGACTACAAATGCGAGAAAAATCAGGCTCTATCCTATGACTCTGCTCTGGGCAGGGCTGGCCTGAATGATCTCCCACGGTCCTCCTTTACATTACTTGTACTTTGATTCCTATTTATGCAAACTGTTATAAAGCAATTATTACTAGTAACTAAGCCCAGATGCATGATGTCTCCTGCTAGCCGCATACCAAACTCTCATATCTGACATATTGCTTGGCAGCTCAATTCCTCTTCAGATGCATAACCAGCAAGCAATATCACAGAAACAGGAGCCAAACCCATCTGTAAATACCGGGTCAGCACTGCTCACTCACAGTAATCCAAGCAAAATCTCAAGACAAGAATGCTACTAAAATGTTATAAATATATCCTCTAGGGTAGGGATTTGCGGTTGACTCACATGCAGGAAAGATACTCTGACAGGAGACAACACAGCAAGGAAACAGAAGCCAAAAGCACCTAATCAAGAACATTTTCCACAAAAAAGAAGGATGCACACACCCCAGGGCACCAGCCCTGTACCTGCTTTACATCATGAGCGCTCCCAGTGAAACCAGAATTTTATACCCACAAACAGGGCAACAGAAACCTGATAGACTGGCTCCTACAGACCACTTGGGATGTCCCGAGCCTGTTAATAAGGTATCTTCACTTCCCAATTTGGGAAGCCCTCTAGAAAAATTACAAGGAAAAATAACACTACTGAAAGACAAAAATGACAGTGCTGGCAGGTCATAGGTAAGACGTCAGTGCATTGCTGATTAATCAGCAGGTCAAGGGGGACGATTCTGCCTCTCCACCCTGCTCTTGTGAGACCTCAGCTGGAGTACCACATTCAGTTCTGAGTCCTCAGCCCAGGAAGGATGTGGGTCTATTTGAGTGAGCCCAAAGGAGCGCCATGAAGATGATCAGAGGGCTGGAACACTTCCCCTATGAGGACAGGCTGAGGGAGTTGTTCAGCCTGGAGAAGATAAGACTCTGGGGAGATCCTACAGCAGTCTTCCAGTAGTTAAAGGGGGCTTACAGGAAAGCCGAGGAGGAGGTCTTCATCAACAAGTGCACTGATAGGACACAGCAAGAGTTTTAAGCTGAAAGAGGTTAGATTTAGATTAGATATTAGGTTAGATTTAGATTAGATATTAGGAAGAAACTTTATCCTGCGAGAATGGTGAGGCACTGGCACAGTTTGCCCAGAGAAGTAGTAGATGCCCCATTCCCTAGAGGTGTGTAAAACCAGGCTGGATGAGGCTCTGAGCAACCTAAAGCAGCGGAAAGTGTACCTGCCCATGGCAGAGGGGTTAGAAGTGGATGATCTTTAAGGTCCCTTACAACCCAAACCATTCTATGATACTATGAATTTTGTAAAATGAGTCCTCACACCAGGCCACGACATGTCATCCTGGATTTAAGGAGGCATCTCAAATATCCTGCCTCCTTTCCTTACCAGCTGAGCTCACACCAAGAAGACAGGACTGGCTTTGGTTGAAGAATGCTTTACAGCTTACAACAGCAACAGTATTGCCTTGTTCCCTTGCACATCCTGTTCTGCTAAGAGAAACACAACAGGCTCTTTTTAGCTTTCAGTTTCAAATGATTCTCCCTTCTTACCTACTCATAACAATTTACACCTAAGAGAATGTACAGTCAAGGCAAGCGTGGAATTGCATTTTTGAGAAAAATCTCTGTATATACATACATATGACAACCACTAGCAACACATTTTAAGAAACCAAGAAAAGGCTTGTGTCTCTCTTCTTATAAACAGAAAAAAAAACCTGATGCAAATACATATTCAGTATTCTATCTACAGAGTGTCATTACTGTTTTACAAATACCAAAAAACCCAAAAACTGAAACATCACAAAAGAGTGTAAACAGTTAACTCTGCTTCCTACCTAAAACAACAACCTTGAAATCCCTAGTCTGGCTCGGCCATACAATAGCTAACTCAGTCCAAGAGGGAGGTGTTTACATTGCTGTAGGTGTTTGATCAACCTAGTGATGTTCCTGTCATCACACGGAGCTGACTGGGTAAGAAAGCAATGGAAACAGTCTCAGTATTTCCTTTGCATGGATTAGTTCATGATGACACCACACCTGCAATGGGGGAAAACACTCAAACAAAACAACATTCCCCCTAACAGCAAGGTAGTGCAGTTCACAGGCAACACCTGGCAACTTTAACTGCATGGCAGTAAAAATACTAGTAGGGAAACACTCCCTTATAAATGTTTTCACGGGAAAACAAAGCCTCTTCCCATTTGCAATACTCCCACTCTATCAACCTGAACTTCATTCTCTGTAAATTGGGCAAAATCCACAACAAAGGCTGCTGAGAGATGTTTTTGCCTTTTTATTATTATTATTTCTTTTAACTTTTTATTTCTTCTGAAGCACACACATACCTGAACTCCTTTTCAAACGAAAAAATCTTGTTTTGTTCACTGACTACTCCACGACCTCGTACAACGGTTTTGCTTTTCAGCAGAAGAATCCAAAACCACTAAAGACAATGCCCAGCTCAGGGCTGTGCCAAAGGAGTCCTCTTCCTCTCTCTCAAGCACAGATACACCCCCACACCTCCCCCAGCTCCCCTGCGCGAGCTGTGCGGGGCACACACACCCCCCCAGATGCCTGGCAGGAGCAGGAACGCACCCTTCACTTTCTCCACCAACCTTCCCACACGTTCCCTGGCGGGATTCCCAACCAGCCCGGCCACCCCGCGCTCCATCACCAAGGAGCCATAACAACCCCTTGCCCGAACCGCGAAAACTTCCCGCGTAAAAGAGCACAGGACGGTCACAACGTCCCGACCCAAGCCACCCTCAAGGGGCACCATCGCCCCCCCTGCAGAGCCGTGCGCGGCGCCGAGAACCACGCAATGCCCGCGCAGGCAAGGCGCCGCAGGAGGGAGCGAGGAGAGATCCCCCGCGATGGCTGCACCCGAGGCCCCGCACGGAGCGTCGCAGACCCCATCTCCCGGGGTGCGGGGTTGTCGCTGCCCGCCCTTACCTGACCGCCGGTCCAGCCGCCATCGCGGGGCCCAGGGGAGAGCGCTGACCGCCGCCCCTAAACACGGCGGGGCTACTGGCCCCGCCCACATCCCCATCTAGCCCTACCCACATCCCCTATGGCCCCGCCCACATCCCCTATGGCCCCGCCCACATCCCCTCTAACCCCGCCCACATCCAGCTAGCCCCGCTCACATCCCCGGCTCCTTCACTGGTCCCGTCCCTTGGTCCCGCCCCCACCCCCTAGCCACGCCCCGTCACGTTTCCAATCTGCATCACGTAGCCCCCGCCCCTAGCCCAGCTCCTAGCCCCGCCCACACAGCATAACATTGTCCTGTTTGGCCCCGCCCACACCGTTCTAGCCCCGCCCCTCGCCCTACTCGTCTCCTCCTCCCCGAGGGGGTGGGGAGTGGGGGTTTGTCTCTCCATCTGTCTGTCCGCCTGTCCCTGCGCCACCGCTCCGTCTATCCGGGGTGGGTGAGGGGTGGAAGTTACCAAGTCAACCGTGTTTCAAGTGACATATCAGTGTCGTCCGCATATGTGGGAAGTCGGCGCTTGTCACGGTCCCGGTGACCCCACCACCCGTGTCAGTGCCAGTGAGGGGTTCTCGAGCCAAAACCTGCCCGGAGGAAGCTGATTCTCTGGTCTTCCACGGTGTAAGAAAAACCTAGAGAGTGAAGGCTTCTGCTCTAACAGAATCGCTTCCCGATCCTTCATTTCCCACTGTCTTTCACACTGGGAGAAGCAGATCAAGCCAAAGTTCGATACTTTAGAATCATAGAATGGTTTGAAGTGGGAGGAACCTTAAAGATCATGAAGTTTTGACGCCCCTACCATGGGCAGGGACATCCCATCAGACCAGGCTGCCCAAGGCCCCATCCAACCTGGCCTTGAACACCTCTAGGGATGGGGCAGCCACAGCTTCCCTGGGCAACCTGTGCCAGCGTCTCACCACCCTCATTGTGCAGAATTTCTTCCATCTAGTCTAAATCTGCTCCTCTCCAGTTTGCAGCTATTGCCCCTAGTCCTGTCACTACAAGCCGTCGTAAACAGTCCCTCCCCAGCTTTCTCATAACTCCTTTCAGGTAATGGAAGGTCACTATAAAGTTTCCTCAGAGCCTTCCCCAGGCTAAACAAGCCCAACTCTCTCAGTCTGTCCTCATAGGAAAGGTGCTCCAACCTTCTGATCATCTTCGTAGCTCTCCTCTGGACCTGTTCCAACAGCTCCATATCCTTCTTACATTGAGGATTACAGAACTAGACACAGTACTCCAGGTGAGGTCTCACAAAACCAGAGGGGGAGAATCACCTCCCTTGACAGATTGTTCAATAATTCACTTTTCTGTAAACCACATTTTTAATGTTTTTCTTTCTCAGCCATCAAGTGTTGCCACCTGCACTTCTTGCTCATACAAAAATTAATTTCAGCTAATCATCCATCTTCTGTGCTGAGTTTTTAACCCAAATTATCCTTGTAGTCATTTACGTACTGGAGAAATGAAGTAATGGTAACCTTAGCATGGATGGTTTTACTGCTTTTCTCTGAGTGCAACAAAATAATGAGGCAAAGCCACTGTAAAAAAAAAACAAAAACCAAAAAACAACACCCCCCAAAAAAAAACCTGTCAGAAGAGTCCAGTGAGGACCTTGTCTGTCTTTCTGCCCCTGATCCCTGATCCATGTATNTCCATCTTCTGTGCTGAGTTTTTAACCCAAATTATCCTTGTAGTCATTTACGTACTGGAGAAATGAAGTAATGGTAACCTTAGCATGGATGGTTTTACTGCTTTTCTCTGAGTGCAACAAAATAATGAGGCAAAGCCACTGTAAAAAAAAAACAAAAACCAAAAAACAACACCCCCCAAAAAAAAACCTGTCAGAAGAGTCCAGTGAGGACCTTGTCTGTCTTTCTGCCCCTGATCCCTGATCCATGTATTCTTGAATTCAGTTCCTGAGTCTGGAGGGAGCTGGACTTTCTCTGCCCTGAGGCATCTGTGGTGAAGTAGTCATTGAGGGGGTGCATCAACAATTTTGTATGTATTTTATAATTTATTATTATCATTATTAATTCATTAAGGCTGGTTTAGTTTTAGTTTCCAACCCACAAGTTTTTTTCCTCTCATTTCCCTTTTCCCTGGATGGGATGGGGAGGAAACTGGGACAGCTACAACTGCTCACTTTTTAGCTGTCAAATTTGACCGGGCAAGGGCTAAACCATCACAGGCATGTGAGAAGTAATGGATCAGTTTTGCTGCAGCTGGTTTGTATGTTTAATTATCTTGTAATATAAATCTGTCTTGTATCAAGAGATAATATGCAGACAATCTCCAGACATGGATGAATAACCTGAAAGGATAAACACTCTCTTAGAGTTACAAGAATTTATTGAGATGCTTAGTTGTCTTGTAAGATGTAGTCGTCTTGGGTCAAGAGATAACCTGACATGGTTGGATAACCTGAAAAGATAAACATTCTTTGAGGACTTACACGGTTCTTTGACTAAAAGTAGTATATATACCTACTGCTTTTGTAAGATAGGATGCTTCGTTTAGAAGGGCATCCAATTCAGTACTGAATTGTAAAATAAAAATATTATTGGCTTGGCTTTGAAGACTTTGTCCTTTTCAATATTTTACCAGTGGATAAGTGTTCCTTACAGGCAGAAAGTGGAAAACACTGCTTTTTGTCTTGGAAGGGGCTCTGACTCAGAAATACTGGTGCAACAAACAGCCTTGTTATATCTGTTTGCAAGCCATAGGTGTGTTTATTAAACCAGTAACCAGACAGAAAACGAAACTCTTTTTTATTAACTCAGCTGTAGAATCGAAACTTGGCAGCTTGCAAGCCTTTCACCAGTGTGCAGCAGGACATTCCCTTCTTGGGCGGAGGGAAAAGCTGCATCCCTGCCACGCACACACATTGCCAGTGAATTACCAAGCCTGCAACTTATTGCATTTCCTGATTCTAAATAAGTGGAGAAGGAATAGAAACTGAAAAGGGTCAGCCCACTTGGGAAGGCAGGACTGCGTGCCTGAGTGCACAGGCGGTCAGACAAGCAGTTAGGTGCACTGGCTGGTACGGTGTGCTTCAGTGCAGATTCAGGAGTACTGGGTGGAGGTGTTCATAAAGTGCAGCAAGCCAGCATAAAAGCATGTATAAAGCCCTTTCTGCCTAACTCCTACACTCCTGCTATTGCAACTGTAGCATAGAGGTATTGCTGCGGATACATTTCCAGGGGAAAATTTTTATTTTAAATGGGAGAGTAACAGATCCCTCTATTTCCTTGTCACTCCACACATGAATTCATACATCTGAGCTCATGATGGAGGTGCATCCATTTCACAGAAGGGATGGGCCTCGGCACACACTTGATGCTTGAAATCATGCGGTTTAGTTCTGCTCCTTTTGCAGTGGTGGAAAAACCCAACTTTGATCGGAAGAACACCTTTTGTGAAAAATCCAGGCAAGAGAATTGCAGTGTATGTTGCAAGCCCTACGCCATGTTGAGCTTGAGCGAGCTAGTCTACCAACTCTTGCTTTCCTGAGCAGCTAGCATCAACCAGGTCCTGAGAGCACAGCACCAAGCCCAGATACTAATACCTTCTACCAGAGACCTGCGTCTGGTGGAGTGCAGACTCAGCTCCCGGCTGAAGGTGGTGCATCTATTGTAGCATCAACATGCACCTAACACTGACACAACCTGAACTGGTAAATTGACACTCTTCTCTCTGCCTTGAGGACCCAAGCAAACTATACCATATTTCAGGGCCCTAGGAACACCAATCAGTTTTAAAGGCCCTGAATGTCCTCATCTACGACACCCCCCAGTCCACAGACCTGGTGACTACTGGGCTGTGGATGACCCTGCTTCCCCTCACCAGACCTGATCCTGACCCCCAGCCACAGGCTGGCATTTCTGCCCAGCCTCAACCCATTCCCATCCCCATGGAGCTGCCTGATGCACTATGCTGGGTGCTGTGCCCAGCTGGACCCCAGCCTGCCCAGCCTCCTCACTGAGGAGGGGTGGGATGGGGAAAGGGAGAACTCTCCTTAGCCAACTTTCTGCAGCCAACTCTCCATGGTGGCCAACTCTCCGTGGGACAGTTCTCTGCGGGACACCTCTACACAGCTGACTCTCCACAGGGACAACTCTACACAGGGAGCCCCAAATGCCTGGCAAGAGCCCCCATCAATGTTCAAAGGCTTTGCAGAGCTCAGTGTGTGCCAGGGCAGGGATGAGGACTGGTGGCATCTACCAGACTGCTCGCTGCCAGGTGCTTGGGGCTCCCTGCAGAGTTCTCCCAGCAGAGATTCAGTTGTGTAGAGGTGTCCCTCTAGCAGTTGTCTGTACACGGTTGACTGCAGAGAGTTGTCCTAGACCCGCAGGATGGACCCTGGACAGGGAAGACCCTGCCCAGATGGTCTCCTGCAGAATGCCAGTGTCTCCCCATCCCCTCAGAAGCAGCTGTCCCTTGCTGCTCTCTGATGTCATACATGGAAAAAAAACCCATGTTTTTCCTGGTATAACTGCCTGCACAAGAGAATTAGTCAACAAAAATACACTGGCCATAAATGGTGTTTCCAGCTATTACAGCTATCAGGGCAGATGTTTGTGGTGTAGGTGTACTATCAGGGTGATTATTTCAGGATGTTTGTTTGACTTTAAAAGCATATCTCCAAACTGATGTAATACTGGTGATGAACTTCTCTTTACCCTAGTTTATTTCTGAGGTCAAGAGACTTGTCCTAGAGAAACTAGCTACTTTAGAATAATAGCTTTAAAAGAACTATTAATGATCCCCTCCCACCCAGGGTTATAGTGTGGCTGTCATGGTCACTCCTACACAAAATTGGCTCCTCTGAACAACAGCCACATATTGCAACATCAGTCTTCCCTGACTGGATATGTAGTTAATGGCTTTAGACTTTTATATCATTGGGAACAAGGTCTCTTCACAGAAGTGAAACTCAAATGTGAAAATTTGGCAGAGCTTCAGTACCTCATTTGCTCTCCCTTAACAAAAAAGCCTTTTTTTACCTCTTGTGATTTACTCCTCCTTCCTTCCAGTTATGGCACGGTATGAAGGTAAACCACACACAAACCCCAGTTGATTTTTATTCAATTACTGATGTCAATGTAGTTGCCACAGTGATGGAGGCCTCAGTGCATCCAAAACCCTACATGCATTCTGACTGAAATCCACAGTGCTTTTGCTACTCCTGACATCCATTGAAAAGAAACAAAATACTCTGAGAACAGCCATGGTAAAAATTCCCCAGGCCCTGCCCAGTAAATGAATACTTACACACATTTACTAAAATGTGACTGCTAAATATTAAAGTGTGCAGATCACTGTAGGTGAGAGTATGGCTTATCCTCTGTTGCACTTCTTTCTGGAAATGAAATATTTTGGTGTTTTTCGCACTTATTTTACCTTAGAAAGCTCAGGAATGTAGAGCTCATTAGAGAGCTCTTAGCCTAAGTCTCAGATGTCCCTCAATAGCTAGTTCATCTAGTAAAGGAAAGGCCAAAGCTTTGAAACTTCATGTCCATTCTTCTAAGGTATTTAAGTTAAAGAGTAAAATCAAAATGGGACTTTTTCATTGTCTGGTATTCACAATAATAATTAGGTTAAAACACCACCAGTATTTACTACAAAAGAACATACTAGAAAATAATTATATTTCCATGCAGTCAAATAATGCAACAATCACAGAACCATAGAAGAGTCCAGATTGGAAGGGGCCTCCAAATATTATCTGGGCCAACCTTCCATGGGAAAGGGAGCCTAGATGAGATTATCTACCACCATGTCCAGTGACATCTTGGAAACCTCCAGAGATGGGTATTCTGCATCCCTGAGGAGGTTGTTGCAGTTCATACTGTAAAAAATTGCTTTCTTATAATTCAAGGGGACGGCACCTGTGTATAATTTAAAGTATGTTAATTATTCAATTCATTTCCATTAATATATAATAATTTCATATAGTTAGTGTAGTATTTTTAATTTCATCTTAAGCTTCCCCTGACTGAGACTATGCCAAAAGACTGATTTCTCAGAATATACTAAATACCAGAGGAAAAAAAAAAAAACAGTGACAGAAAACATACAGTGTTTTGCAGTGGTATTATACTGTCATGCAGAAGTTACAATCCAGAGTTCACAATTTTTTTAAATAAAGGTAAGTTTTACATTCTGCAGAATACATAGTCACACAGAAAACAAGTCACAAAAATAAGGCAAACCCTAGGGCTTTTTTGTCATACTTCCTCACTGGCCCAGAAGTTTCTTTGTTTCAAAGGAAAGATAAGTAGAACATCAAAAATACTGCCATAATCGTGAACAATAGCTTGGGGAAAATCTAACCTCCATGGAACAATGAAGTTACTGTAATGGGGGAAAAGAGTTGGCATAAATTTGATCTCATAAATTTTATCTTTATACCATTTTAGGAACATGGAAAATGCTGCCTCCGTATCAATGTGTGATTAATTAACATAAGTGTTCTGCTTGTAACAGTTTTTAACGTCAGACGAAAAGAAGGGATAGCAAGTAATGTTCTGGTATGTTTGCAGAGGACAGTTACAGAAAGCCTTGCCAACAGTAGTGCCCCATCAGTGAATCCAGACTTTGTCTGCAGCCAAAGAAATACCATTTTTGCCATTACAAGTGAAAGGCTGAAGGATTTGCACTGCCCTAACAGGGCAGGGTCTCAGTACTCATCTGGGTTATGTTCACCTAAGCCAATTTTGCCTTATTTTAGAAGTGATAGCAATTATCTAGTAGTCAGGTTGGGTTTAGGTTAGCTTTAATTTATTGTGACAGCATCTAGTTATTTTTTGTTGATTATATTATCTATTATCTTTGAACAAAATGGCAAGTACAAGAATCAGAAATGGGCTGGTACCGTGAACACAAACCACAGTGGTCATTACAGCAGGTTAATCTTGTTCAATCACTTTAGATGTAAAAGAATCAGAGAGTTAGAGAATCACTACGTTGGAAAGAACCCACTGCATCATTGAGTCCAACCACTCCTATCAATCACTAAACCATGCCTCTCAGTACCTCATCCACCAATCTTTTAAACACCTCCAGAGAAGGTGACTCAACCACCTCCCTGGGCAGCCTGTTCCAAAG
>WAAB01019955.1:57507-106205 GCA_013389865.1 Piaya cayana | reverse complement strand
CTTTGCAGAGCCTCCCTGCCCTCCAGCTGTTCGACACTTCCACTCAGCTTAGTGTCATCTGCAAACTTGCTAAGGGTGCACTCGATGCCTTAATGATATAATGTATTTATATTTATGTTTAATTATCTCATCATATAAATCTGTTGTGTAAGATGTGGGTGTGTTAGGTTAAGAGATAATCTGTCTTAGGGCTAAGAAAATTTATTAATATGTTTAGTTGTCTTGAAAGATAAATAATGAGCATTCTTTGAAGACTTATATGGTTTTTACATATACCCATTGCTTTTGCAACATAGTATGCCTTTTTTAGAAGGGCATCTGATTCAGCACTGAATTGTAAAACAAAAATACTATTGCCTTTGCTTCGAAGACTTTGTCCTTTTCAATATTTTACCAGTGAATGAGCGTTTCTCTCATTCGAGACCAGGCTGGGTGGGGTTTTGAGCTCCCTGACCCAGTGGGACGTGTCCCTGACCACGGCGGGGGCGCTGGAACTGGATGAACTTTAAGGTCCCTTCCAACATTTCATCATTCTATCATACGATGTCTTGTGTTCACAGGCACGTAGACAAACACGTGCTGCCGGCACAGCCTCACAACGCCACTCGTGCTTCGCCCCCAGGGGACGCTGCAGCCGCCGTGAGTGCAGCCTCCCGCCACCAGATGGCCATGTTCCCGCCCCGCCTTATGGCCCCGCCCCTCGCTCCCATCAGCCAATCGCAGCGGGGAACTGTGGCCCCGCCCCCTCGCTCCGCTCAGCCAAACGCAGCGGGATCCTTTGGCCCCTCTTCCTGGCCCCGCCCCTCTAGCTCCTCTCAGCCAATCGCAGAGGAAAAATTTGGCCACGCCCCCTCATTCATCTCAGCCAATCGCAGCGGGGTCCTTTCGTCCTTCTTCCTGGACCCGCCTCCTCCGCGCCAATCAGCAAATCGCCGCTGTGTCACGTGCCCCTCTCCCGCTCCCCCCTCCCCTCCGCCCGCTTTTTGTTTTGCCGCGTGACGGGCAGCCGGCGCCGGCCAATTGCAGAGCCGCGCACTCGGGGTGGGCGGGAAAGTGGCGGCCTGGCGGGATCGGGAGCGCGCGCCGTCCTGGTCGTTGTCCTCCCTGCTCACGGGGCCCCTCTGGTCCTCCAGAGCAGGCCCTTAGTGGCCGCCCCCACCTCTCCCGTTTCCCCTCCTCGGGTCGGCCCCGAGCCTCGCCTCCCGTCCCGTCAGCGCCCCCGGCGCGGCCTGGGCGCGGGGCGATGGCCGCCGCGATCCGGCGGCTGGACGAAGCAGTGGTGAACCGCATCGCGGCCGGAGAGGTCATCCATAGGCCCGCGAACGCCATCAAGGAGATGATCGAGAACTGGTAACGCGGGGGCTGCCCCTCCGGCCGCTCCCACAGCCTTGGAGCCGGGGGAAGGAAGAGGGACAGGGAGTCTCGTCCCTCTCGGGCCACCCCCGTGTAACGACGGGTTTGCTTTCTCTGTCAAATTAATAATTCAGTTATTTGTTTTGAATATGGGGTTAAAGTTGCTGCCGTTTCGGTAGTAAATGACAAGTGACAGGGGACAGGACAATACGGAATGGCCTCAAGCTCTGCCAGGGGAGGTTCAGGCTGGACATTAGGAAAAAATTTCTCACAGAAAGGGTCATTGGGCATTGGAACAGGCTGCCCAGGGAGGTGGTTGATTCACCTTCCCTGGAGGTGTTTAAAAGACGAGTGGACATGGACAAGGTGCTGAGTGGCATGGTTTAGTGATTGATAGGAATGGTTGGACTTAATGATCCAGTGGGTCTTCTCCAACCTAGTGGTTCTGTGATTCTAAATGTAGTGAGCTGTGTCAGCTGTGTGAAAGCAGCAGCTGGGTCTGTAGGGTATTTTGGTAACAGGGAGAGAAGTTCTCCTTTTTGGACTGGGCACCTTTCTTAAGTTTTGAAATTTCTAAAAATTTGCTGTGGTTGTTTTAGGTGATTTTTTAGAATAATGTATTGCTGTTGTTAGAAGAAAACAGCAGGAAAGAGATAGTAAAGATATGAGTGACAACTGGAATGGAAACAAGCTGTTATTTGCATGAGAAAAAGTGAATTTTAATTCAAGCTCATCTAGTCTTTTATTCTCTAGCATTGCTGTTCTTTAGAAAGTTTTCTTGGTTTCTGCAGTTTGGATGCTAAATCGACTTCTATCCAGGTAGTGGTTAAAGAAGGCGGCCTGAAGCTCATCCACGTCCAAGATAATGGTTGTGGTATCAGAGTGAGTAAACAAAGTTGACAGCTGTATGCTGTTGCTTAATACTGCCTTTTAAAATTTATTTCAATTAGAAATGTTTCTGATTTTGAAAATACTTGGAAAGTGATTAGTACTCGTCCTTTTCACGTAGAAAGAAGATCTGGACATTGTGTGTGAGAGATTTACTACGAGTAAACTGCGAAAGTTTGAAGACTTGGCTAGTATTTCTACATATGGTTTTAGGGGTGAGGTAAGTGTTTCATGAAGGGTTTGAAACTATTGTTATCCTGCTGGAGTGAGCTTTACATACTACCCCCTTCCCAATACACTTCACAAAAGGTTTTGTTTTCTGAGAGTCTGCCATGTTTATATAGTTCAAAACACATTTCTGTGCTTTTCAATATTAGATGAATGCCCACGGAGATGTATGTATTTTTTTTGCTTTCTAGAGTAAGATTTTTTGGTTATTATTATTTAAAGTAAAACAAGGCCTGTCTTCTCAGGAATCTGCAGGTGAAGACAATGAAAGATTTGAGTGGAAGGTGAATCTCTGATGTAAAACATTGGTCTAAACAAAAGAGTAAATGTCTAAGATGTACACTTGTCTTCCTTAGCTTTTGCTGTTTGTCAAAATTATCATCTTTGACCCCTTGGATAGGAATTCACTGAATTCACATAGGCTGTGTATAACTTCTCTGAAAGAACAGTCCGGGATGAGTTCTGCTTTCACTTCCAGATGGACAACAAGATATTTAAGAACGTTGCCTGTGCTCAGATATCTAGATCCTTGCATGTTCCAGAGAGTAGGCTGCTTGAGTCCTCCTTACACACTGTCAACATAATCAGCTCCACATGCAGAGTATGGCCCTGAGACTGATTTCACCAGGCTATGTAGACGTGTCCCTTGGGTTTTCCAGGAAAACCATTATAACTTGATTTTGTGGTATTTCCTACAGTCAGGAGAAGAATTTGGGCAGGGGTGAGAAAGTAATGGGTAAAACTTTCCAGCTGTTTATGGAAACATGAAAGAGAAGAGCACAACTATAATGGCTAAAAGAAATCCACAATGTTACGTTACATGATTTACCTGCTTGCATTGTCACAGATGATGAAATATTAGAAAAGCCAAAAGAAGGTCCTAGATAAAAGTCACATGTATTAGGTACTAAAATTTGTTAAAGCCTTACTGACTTGCAATTTTCCTGTGTTTTTTATTAATTACTCGGAAGAGGTATGTCAAAATTTGGTAATGCTGTTTAATGTATGGAAGCTCTTTCAGCAATCGGTAGTTTCCAGAGCAAGATTTACAAAGATGCATTCTCTTTCTCTAGGCATTGGCTAGTATCAGTCACGTTGCCCATGTAACGGTCACAACTAAAACAGCAGATGCAAAGTGTGCATACAGGTATGCTACCTATTATCCAAGTGATTTCTGCTGCATGTAATGATGAAGAGATGGATTTAATTATCTTTTCAGTTCTCTTATTAAGGAGGAGGGTGGGATATATATTTCTAGGGTAGTTACAAAACAGACACAGAGTATGAGTAAATATAGTTGAAGTGATTTGTTTGTTTATTTGTTTTAATTCCAAATTGTAAAGATAAGCTTTTTGCTAAACTGTATATTTTAAAAATGGGGGGTGGGAAGATAATCTTTAAAGGAATACTACTTCAGCAGTCAGTGTAGGGTGAACTCTCATCTTTGTTTTTCTTTTTCACTTAGAGCTTCTTATAGTGATGGAAAAATTAAAGCCCCTCCAAAGCCCTGTGCTGGAAACCAAGGAACTCTGATCACCGTAGGTTTCTGTGCATGTTCTGTCTTCTGTTCTTTAGTCATTATGTTTGCATCACTTACTGGTATGTGTTACACTGTAAGATACGTGACAGTGTCAACTTAGAGTATTTTCTAAATTATGTTGTTGTGTGGTTTTGTTGGTTTTTGTTTTTTTTTTCCTGTTTTGCTTTCTTCGCCAAAACCAGCAAGGTAAACTTCAGAAGTTCCCCCCGCTCCTTTCCAAGGATAGCATAGTCAAATGTTATCAAAAATGCTTCATAACCCTTCTGGACTGTGAAAAGCTTTAATGGGCAGTTAGGGCTAGAAGAAGCTCAGAATATGGAAGGGTGGTCTATATTGTATGAGCCAGAGTGGGAAGATGAGGGCTGGCACAGGAAACTGCACGAATTGCTCTTTGTCTTTTAGTCATATCTATTTTATACATACCAAGCTTTGAATGTTGGTTGGGATTAAGTCTGGCATTAGGATTATGGAGAATAAGGAGCTCAGGCTGGGAAGGAGAGTACACAGTGTGGGGTAGAAAGCAGAAGCCTTGACTTCATATGTCAATGTTTGGGATAATATACCTTAAAAAAGAAGCTGAACTTCAATTTTTTGCATTTTTCAGTATAGCAGAAAAAGAATTTGCATATTGTTTAAATGAAGAGTGAAAATGAACACTTTAAGCTGCTGATTTAATGATATTTACAGCCTAGATTGCAGCTAATATTTTAACATTAATTTACATTTAATTGAAACACAATGTAATCAGGGAATCCATTGTCATCTGCAGTGGAAGGTATGTAACTTTGACTGAAAAGTGAGCTGTAGAGTAGTAGTTGTTGTTAGTAAAAATAGTTATGTACCAAAATACTTGAAAACATGCATTTGTCTCAAGTTATGTTTTATTAGGTGAACCTAAGCAGGTAAGTAATAAATTAAATTTTGATCCTTTATGATGTAAAATATTCTTTGAAATGTTAGTTTTGACTATTAAGGAGATGGATTTAGCTTAATTATATAGTAAGAGAATATTTTTTTAAATGGTCTTTAATTGTGATCTCTTTCCCTGTAGGTTGAAGATCTCTTTTACAATGTAAATACAAGGAGGAAAGCTTTAAAAAATCCAAATGAAGAATATGCAAAAATACTAGAAGTTGTTAGCAGGTAAACTGAAACAGAAGGCTGCAATTTTTTTATACTGTCATAGGGAGTATTGAGGTTTTTCAGAGGGACTGGCCCATATGTTTGGTGTCATTTGGGTGGTGGTGGTTTTTTTTTTCTAACTATGTTAGTGTGTGGTGTCAGATTACAGTCCAATTTGTTACAGAAAATCCAGAGGAGAAACAGTGTATTCAGTCTATGGCTACTCTTAGTAAGAATTCCTGCAGATAAATGGTGATAGACTTAGAATCATAGAATCATAGAACAACCAGGGTGGAAGAGACCCACCGGATCATCAAGTCCAACTGTTCCTATTAAACACTTAAACCATGCCCCTCAGCACCTTGTCCACCCGTGCCTTAAACGCTTCCAGGGAAGGTGAATCAACCACCTCCCTGGGCAGCCTGTTCCAATGCCCAATAACCCTTTCTGTGAAAATTTTTTTCCTAATGTCTAGTCTGAATCTCCCCTGGTGGAGCTTGAGGCCATTTCCTCTTGTCCTGTCCCCTGTCACTTGGGACTTGACTGAGTGAACCAACCCTCAATGAACTTGGGCTGAACAGAGTGCAGGAGCATAGAGATTTGGCTTGATATGAAAAAGCTGAATGGTGACTTCAGATCCTCAAAAAAACCCTCAAACAACTCTCTAACTACCAAATGTTTCCTTCCACAGTCTCTTGCTGCATCTTTTACCATGTGCAGAGGTTTTACAAGCAGGATCTACCCAGTTCAATCAGAACTGCTTTACACTTTCAATAAACACAAAAGCTAGCAAAGAGTAGCAAGACTGTATGCTAAGCATTAGCCTGCTCCTGGAATGAGCTACTTAAGAATCTTTACTGGCCAGGCAGACTTCAGCCAGGAGTTGAAGGGTCAGGTTCCGCTGCTCCATGGAACAGGCTGATCTGCAGTCTTGCTGAGTTACAGGCTTCCAAATCATTGAGGGTTTTTTTTTTCTATTAGGATTTTGCAACTTTTAATTTTGGGTTTTTCTGATCCTATTGAAGTTTTGATTTACTAGCTGTCCTGGTCACAATAGTCTAACCTCTGTCTGCATTTCTACATTTCTTATCTTGCCAAGTTCTACTTTGTGTTTTCTCACAACTTGTCAATTTCCTTAGAGGGTTGAGCCAAGGTTATGCAGCTCTTAACTTTTAGCTGAATGTATCAGAACTTGGCTCTGGGATCACAGACAGCTGAACAATCTGAGTAGGGGAAGTTAGAAGGGCAAGCCAGCCATTTTTCAGATCCTTCTCCATAGTAGTTGAGACTTGATTCTCTTACACCGAGAAGATTTTGCTGTTCTAGTTAAACCTGTGCAGTGAAACTGAATTAACCAGGTCTGCAGAAGATGATATTTTTTTCTGAGAAATAACCTAAGCTGATACTTGAATTTCATATCGTTACAGGTGAGTTATAAATAGAAAACACTTATATTTATAGCCGTTGAGTCTATTAAAGCTCAATTTGGTAGAAATCACATTACTCAAACAGGAAATGAAATTGTTTGTCCCTTTTACTAGTTGTTTTTCAGCATTCAGGGAAAGCAACGTATTCTTTCATATATTGCAGTCTGTTTACCTATTTTTCAGATATGCCATCCATAACTCGGGCATCAGCTTTTCAGTTAAAAAGGTATGCAGATAAAGTCTTTAACTTCAACATGTCTCTGTCCCTCTGTGTATACATAATGTATGTGTAGGAAAATTCCAGAAAATTTACACTGCATCAGTTGCAGTGGGAGAATAGTGCACAGAGCCTTCCCTTGAACTGAATGTTGATGTGTTAGGTTGATGCAATTCAGATAGAAAACACATTAGTTAAAAGTACATAAGACAAATATATTTGTTAGTTGGAGTTTTCCGTATGGGCATTATGTCATTTTGTTGTAGCTTTATGAGTTGTTTCAGCTTCTTTTGAGAGTCTGGTTACTAATTACTTTGTGAAACAGGATGGGCTGGAGTACTTTTATTCTGCGGCATTCTTGATAACTTTTTGCTGAACTACTTATGTTCCCCACTTTCAAAGATGGAGTTCCTAGCCTAAACGGGACTGATGTGATCTAGCAAATCTTGTAATCGTGTCCCATTTACCATCCATTGCTTTCCTGAAAGAAAATAGGTAAATAGTAATAAAAACATTATAATGATGTTACGTCTCATGCCTTTGTGTTAGAAATGTTATTGCTTAATGTATTTGTAAAACTTCAGCCAGAACTGCGAATTGACTGATATTAATTCCTGCTCTCTTTAGCAAGGTGATAACACGTCAGATGTTAGGACCTCATCAGATGCCTCAACAGTGGACAACATTAGGTCCATCTTTGGAAATGCCGTTAGCCGGTATGTAGATGTCAAGTTTCCTTTTGACGTGAAATTTTCTAGTACATCTCCTTTCCCTTTTAAAGATCATAGGCTGTACTAACTTTTCCTGCTTCCTTCAAGTGAATTACAGAGAAGGGGTATTGGGATAATAGAGCTTTCCCTTGTCCTGCAGAATGTTGGACTTCTTAGGAAAAAGGGAAGCTGTAAAATTGTTCCTTTACTGCCCTAAAAGGGAACCATCTGCTTGTAACTTTGTGTGCTTATTTTAAAAGAGCAAGTTGTACCTGTGTTCTCTACAAGTTCCTAACCTTTTCCTGAGCTGTGAAAATCTTACCTCTTCTTACCACAGTCAGCTGTCTGATAAATTTTTGAAGTCTCCTCAAACTAGTTTTTCTAAAATCTTATGGCTTAATATATTGGCAAAAGCTACATTAGCTGAGAGTGATTAAACTAGGCAGAACACTTGAAAACAAAACTGATTTTCTTTTGAAATGTATCTGCTACTTTGGGAAAAGGTCTCACTTTATAAGACAATCAGCTGAATGAATTCATTGAATGGACTTGTAAAATGGATCTGTCCTATGAATACCTGGATATCAATTTGATTCAGTTACTAAAGTCACACTTCACATGTAAGGAATGTAACTTTTTATGAAAGGAAGCAAACCAGAGAGGCCCTTTAGCAGTAATGTCTGCAGTGTTGTTTGTATTGCTTTGTATGCATTTTTTTTGTCTACTACTAATGCTTGATTGGTAGTTTTTCCTTTGTACAGCTCTGAATAAATTTTCCATTTCAAATTACATGTTTTGATCAGATGACTTAAAGTGAAACTTTTATTTATTACCCAATTTAAGGTGATGTTTAGTCTAGTTTATTTCAGCTTAAAAAATGAACACAAATAAAAAGGGCACTCACTATATACCACAGTTGAATTGGAAAGAAGTTGTTCATTAGCCTTTTCTATATTAACTTTAGAAGATGGCATACAGGCTGTTTGCCAGACAGCTTGTTGCTCGCTGGCTTCCAAAGTGGATTTCCTTGACTAATGAACAATGAAAGCTGCTGATGTTAGTATCTGTATGCATGAGATGTAAAAAAACCTTTTTACATTTTTACCAGCTCACTATAAGCATTAGACTGGCAAAAGTGGACAGAGAAGTTAAAGCTGTGGACAACTTTGAGGTGTCCTTGTCTATCACTGTCACTGACATGAACAATGAAATGCATATGGGAATTATCAATAGATGGTTATAACATTATGGATAGTGCAGTTTGTTAAGGTATTAAAATGATACTATTGACTACAATCATACTGTATGACTGTCTCACTTAGTAGAAACAATGCACTTCAGGTCAAATAATTACGGTGACTTGGCAATGTGTTTGAACGCTCAGAATATTCTGATGTTTTCACTAACTGTGTTATTCATAAAATACAGAACAATAAATCACTGCTTGTGAGTACTGCCTGAAATCTGCATGAACAGAAAAATGTATTTCTTGTGTGTGTTTGTCACACTGTCCATAGGGAACTGATAGAAGTGGGTTGTGAAGATGCAAGTCTGGCCTTTAAAATGAAAGGCTACATCACAAATGCAAACTACTCTGTGAAGAAACGTACATTTTTACTCTTCATAAACCGTAAGTTTAAAAAAGAAGCATGTTGTACAGTCATATGTTACTTTCATAGTAATCAGAAGAACTTTCTAAAGAACTACAAAGTATATGAGTATTCTTAAAAACACTGAAGATTAAGTATTTTTGTTAATTATAGAGCTTACGTTGTTTTTGTGCTAGTGGTGTGCATCATGTTTTGCACTGTAAATGGTGGAAAGCGGCTAAGACTGAGCTTAAAGAAACTTAAGCTTGTGAAGTATTGATGTTATGATCATGTGCTACCAACTTGTACAGAGTGGTCTTGATGTTCTGATGCAACAAACCTTGACTGTAGGAAATAATGAAAAGGTAGTCTGGTTATTTGACTATTTGTGGGGAAAAAATACTTACAAAACACACTGGGAAGATATTTCCTATTCCTGGTTTTATACAAAGAATAAATAGGTTTCAGGAAAAAAAAGGGTATAAATGGATGCAGCGTGAATGTTCTGGTCTGAAAGATTAGTTGGATGCTCTGCAGTATTTCAGTGTGGCTCTTCGAAAATAGCATTTTGTTCTGTGTTTCAGATCGATTGGTAGAGTCAGCCGCTTTGCGGAAAGCCATAGAAACTGTGTATGCTGCTTATTTGCCAAAAAGTACACATCCTTTCCTATACTTAAGGTAAAGTAGTAGGAAGAAGTAGCCTTTTATTACTGTCTCGTAGGATGTAGGTAGGGTGACTAGGTTTAGAAGGACATTTTGTATTTCTGATAGTAGTGCGTTGCACTGAGGTACTTAATTGCCAGACAGGAGACAATTAAATCACATTAAAGAAATCTTAAGAAGACAGGCCTTATTTTCTGAAGTACTGTGTGCCTGTAATTTCAGCTGAAGTCCTTCCAAATTATGGATGCTCAATGAGTTATGCTAGGAATACAGCAGAGCATTTAGGACTTTAGTGTTTTACCTTGCTAGGATCTATATTTGTATCGGTATTTTTAACAGTTACTATTCTTGGTATGCTAATGCAACAAAAAGTGAATTTCAAACTGCTTGCCAGAAATAAATCATTTTTAAAGTCAAGTAATAGCTCAAATTGAACAGAAATTGCCCTTTAAAAATTAGAGAATATGATGTAGAACGGAAAAGTTGGCTTTGCAATTGCTGAGCGATTGATTCTCACCATTCACCAGTGAAATCTATTGATATCCTGTGCCAACAAATTCTTGCACTGCAGCACGTAATTGAATTTCTGCTTGTTGGTATTGGTAAATTACAAGGCACCAGAAGTCTAACTCATGAGACACTGCAAATGAAAGATATTACGAAGAACTATTTTGCAGCAGTACAGTGGAGAGTTTGGTTTAAGCTTACCTATGTAAGCTGATTTATGTGAATTTGTAATACAGTTATTTTGAGTAATTTTAAATACATTACAGTTAGATTTGTTTGGTATAACTTTAGCAGGTTCCAGGAATATTTTGGCTTTTCTGCATGTAGTAATGGCTCAGAGTCAGACTAATTTTTTACTGAACCAGTTTGTGCCCTCTCTGCTATCCATGGGAAATTGTAGGTTAACGTCTTTCAAAATTGTTTTCCAGCCTGGAAATAGCCCCCCAGAATGTGGATGTGAATGTGCACCCTACAAAACATGAGGTCCATTTCCTCCACGAAGACAGTATTCTAGAGCGTGTGCAACAGCATGTAGAGAGCAAGTTATTGGGCTCTAATTCCTCAAGGATGTATTTCACTCAGGTGAGAATACCTGTTTCAGGTGACCACAACTCTGCACTATTGTAACTGTTTTGGATATGTTTACTCAGTTCAGTAGTATAATTTCTGCAGTGACTGATAGTCATCGGTGTTGCACTGATGTAGCTTGAGAACATTGCTCTGTTTCAGGGATGAAATGGCATTAATGTACCAGTGCTAACAATGCAGCAGTGAACTTAGTGGAGAATCTCACTTTATAGAGAGCATAGTATAAGAATTGGAATCTTCTAAAAAACAATTTTCCTTGTGCTTTTTTTACATTAAAGATTTTATTTTCAAGGCAAGAGGATACTAACTAATGATTTCATTGACTGCCAAGATGATGACATTCTTGCTATATGTATAGCAAGTGTAAAGGTGGCAGCCTGCTTAAGCAGCTGACGCTGTGCTGTGGGGCTTGAAAGTTACTTGCCTCTGAGCAGTAAGATACTGTGGAAGATGAGGTTAATTTTCGTGGTTTTTCTCATTGTTGAATCTCTTCTTTTTACTTCTCCATATATGAACAAAGACATTGCTTCCAGGGGCTGACTGTTCGTCCAGTGAGGCTGTAAAATCAGCAGCAAACACTTCAGCATCTACCAAAGGAACCAGTGATAAAGTTTACGCGCACCAGATGGTTCGGACTGATTCCCGAGAACAGAAATTGGATGCTTTTCTTCAGCCAGTGAACAATCCCCTAAGTACAGGCCCCACTGAAGTGACGACAGAGGTTACTGCAGGACCTCCAGAAGGTGCAGTCAGGCCACAGGATGCTGAGATGGAAGATGTCAGTGACGTACTTGAAATGGCTGATGTTCAGGACACAGTGAAGCCTGGGAGACTGAGTGAGAGCGGACACTTGTCTCCTGAGAAGGGGCCTCCTCGGTAAGTCTCATGTTTCCTGAGCTCATGCAAGGGTACCTATTTACTTCCTATGAAATTTTAATGAGAAATTAACCTTCATCTTTGACCTGTAAATTGCATAACTCATGATAAATTTTGCAACTGGAGTGGGATTTCCATGCATACTGAAAGGCAGGAAACAGTCTAAATAATAATATTAACTTTTGGGAGGTCACACTGGTCTGTCTTTATTTGACAGCCCTCCTTTTGTGAGGGGATAGAAAGATATAAACTACTATGTAACTGAATTTTGAAGGTATCACCCTAGTAAAGATAAAAATGCAGTCATCTTTCTATAGCTCCTGCAGGAGCTGTTAGGAAAGACTAAAATCTTCTGAGGGAATGTTGATCCCTCCTTGGCCCCAGAATTACAGAAAAATGGTGATAAAATAATTAGAAATATCAGCATTTTTTGATGTGTCCTTTACAGGCCAGTTGTCTTACCACTTAAATAACACATGTCCAATGGGACTGGTATTAAGAGTTGTAAATTCTTTTATAAACTACCTTTTCCTAAGAAATCATGCCTCAGAAGTAAAATAAAACAGTGTCTTTCTGGGAATCTTTGGGAAACTTTCTGCATTTCCTGAGTAAACATACAGCACGTGAAATGAGTGTCCCATGTGTTGCACGTGTGTTTTGCCTAAGTCATAGGAGAATTGAACATAATTCCTGTTGTTTCGATATTGCAGAAAGAAACCACGGGAAGACATGGACATAGAAATGGAGAAAGATGACACAGTTAAGGATATGACTGCTGCCTGCACCCCTAGAAGAAGAATTATCAGCTTGATCAGTATATTGACTCTCCAGCAGGAAATTAGTAACCAGGCACATGCAAGTAAGCAAGCCTTTTGCTTCTCAAGGTTATTGTTACTCCACCAACTAAATATGATTTGTTTAAGCTGTTGAGGAAAAGTACATTTAAAAGGTGGCCCACTCAGCTCACTGTGCTGCAAAGTCAGCTTTTAAAAAAGGTTTGTTAAACATCAAGGGTGAAACTTTTTGCAGGCAGCTATCATACTGAGCCACACTGGAGGACTGTTCTAAACTTCAGTGTACCTTGTCAGTTGATAAATATCTTACACATTCTGCATAACGTGCAAACCTTAACTTGCACCCTAACTAATAACACTATAAAGTCACTAAGCTAAGTTATGTTGTAATTTTCAAATGGAAATGGAAGCCATGATAAGGTCGTAATAAAAATGTCTTAGTTGTGTGATTGTGAATTAGAGTGGGACAGGCTTAATAATCACCTCTATTTATTGCTTTTGCTTTTCATTTGTCTGTTCCACTTACATGAAATGCTGAGACTGGTGAAATAGTCTCTCTGATAAGAGCTGTTTGCAGCTCTTGGATAAGGTTTGCAATTCTTCCTAGGGTTATTTCCCTCTTAACTCTTCCAGTTGCCTTCAGTCACACTGAGTCACGTAATACATATTATTCAGTCAGTCTAAGTGTTTGGAACCTCCTGTTTTGGGATTTTTATGGAATATATTTTGACTTTTCTTGTAGTAAGATTTTTGGGGAAGCCCCACAGCTAACAGACTAACAGGCATCTATAGTAAATAACTTCTTATTTTTTAAAAAATTACTTAAAGTCTTGATCTTCAGAAAGCATGTATTGACACTTTACCTGGGCTCCAGAAAAGGTTGTGTGTTGGGCTGGTAATTGCATATCTGACTGTTTCAAATACTGAAATCAAACGGCTATCCCTGAGCTGTAAGATGTCAAAAAATGTTTCAAAAATAAGGGTAGACCTTGTGAAGCTGCTTGAGGGTTGTGTCTTGTCTTCGTATGCCTTATCTACAGGAGACCTTAGCAAGAAAGAAATGTTCTCACAGCATTTTATACCTTTGGAAAAGGTAACAATGGAATTAGTGTAGCATAGTGCTTGGTAGGTGCCGTGACTGCAGTGACAAGCTCCTGTAATGAAGCTGCTCCCTAGGACTGTAACTAGTGACATTTTTTTTGCAGAATACATACAATGGACTCCTATTATGCAATCTGACTTCTCATACCACTTTCTTTTTAATACCTTTAAATGAGAAGGCTGCAAATCTTATTTTGAGAGAGAAAAATTAAGAAATTATAGACCTATTCTATTGCACTTCTAGAATTTGAGAATGTAAAATTTTGTTGCAAAGCTGATTTAAATCTTTTTTTTTTTTTTCTTTTTTTTTGAAGTGTGTTTGTGCTCCCTTACTAATCTTCTGTGGCTGGAAACAAATTTTGCCACACTGTTTAAGTCAGACGTGGAGATGACAATGATGGTGATTATTATGCTAAATTACAAATGCAAATTAAAAAAACCCTTATGCTTTAATACATGCATATGCACACAAAGGATTCATTTTTCAAAATATGGATACTTGGTAGCACAAGTGTGTAAGACAAAGCAGGGCCATAATAGTGACTGAACAGTAACCTGAGACTTGAACACTAAAAATACACAAACCACTCTGCTGAATAAATTAGGGCAGGGTTTCAAATATGAAATAATATCCTTTTGTTTCTTCCACACCCTCTCAATCTTTCCAGGTCTTCAGGAGATGCTACATGATCACTCATTTGTTGGCTGTGTCAGTCCTCAGTGGGCTCTGGCCCAGTATCAGACAAAACTGTATCTTCTTAATACAACGAAACTCAGGTAAAGAAGCCATCAGACTGGTTGGCAGTGGAAATCATTACCAAGCTAATTAGAAGAAAGGAAATTATGAGAAAAACCATAATTTTCTTGTTGCCTATCCAAAAAGTTATGAGGCTAAAGATTAAGCCATCAGTTTGGAAGGGTGGAAGCAAGTCTGGTATCCTTGAGGAAACTTGCAGGGAATTAGCATCATTAAAATGCCAGCTACTGTATTGTGTGCTCACAGACTGGGGGAAGGGAAAGACATTTGCTTCTTGATAGTCTACAGCAGTAACTGATCTACAGCATAAGATGATGAGTAAGCAAAGGCTTCAGAAAGGTCACGTAAAACATATCCAGTTGGGTTAAGAGAAGATGCAGCACATCATCATAACACAAAGTTTGTATTTTTGTCTATGCAGCCTTACGGGGCCAGCTACATAAATTTTGTAACAAAGAAGAGAATATGCTTAAGGTAGACATGCCTGTCAACTTCCAAGGTCCTGTGGGTTTCTTGCACTCCAGCAAAGGAGTGAAGAAGTTGAAATACAAGATCTCGAGGAATAAATTTATAGGGGCTGCAGGCTTGAGCATGTAACATTTCTGCAACAATGTGGCTGATAGTATCAGAAACCAAGAAACAGATATAATTAAAGACACAGAGTGTGTGAGAATTTTAAACTGTTTAGTTAAAGTAAGACCTTCATTAACATGAATGGATATCTGTCTGGTATTTTCCAGCTGTTACTTTCCCCTCTTAATTACAGTAACTTGGAGATACATAATTCTGTCCATATAACTAATTTTGTACTTCAATCTAGCCAAGAACTCTTCTACCAGATACTTATTTATGACTTTGCAAACTTTGGAGTCTTAAGATTGTCTGTAAGTATAATTTTACATTAAATTCTGTAGAAAAGGATTTTTTTCTTAAATACATATACAATAAGCCTGTCATTTCAGACAAGCATATAGTTTTGCAGGTTGGGTTTTGTCCACTGAGTAATACTTTTACAGAATGAGTAGACTGTAGAAAACAGTAATTTTGTAGCTACCTCTTATAAGTTGCCTTGTTATTAGTGTCACTTCTATTTATTCTCCAAGTTTTGCTGTTGCTCATTATGTTGGGACAAACAATTAATTTGAATACACAGTCTATCAGAAACAGTGTTGATTGCTAGTGTTTATCCTGTAAACATCACGGCACTTTGCAGGATTGTGGACTGCACAGACTTATATCAGAGAGAAAGTAATACTTTTTAGACTGATCATAAGCTGAACTGTTTGCTCTGCAGGCCAGAAATGGTATTTTACAGTTGGTTTACATATGTGAAGGAAGAAGCTGTAGATTCCCAGTGGAGTGTGTTGATCATAAACAACAGTTCTGCCTTCTCCATTTTTAGGAGCCAGCTCCTTTGTATGAGCTTTCAATGCTTGCTTTAGAGGATCCTGAGAGTGGCTGGACAGAAGAAGATGGCCCAAAAGAAGGGCTTGCTGAGTACATTGTGGATTTTCTGAAAAAGAAGACTGAAATGTTGAAAGACTATTTTTCTCTTGAAATTGATGAGGTGATGCTGCTATGACTTCTAACTGTAAATGAATGATGGGTTTGGCACTGTTAGGCTTTACAGTTAGACTCAATCTTAAAGATCTTTTCGAACCTAAATGATTCTGCCTTGCAGGAAGGAAACCTGATTGGGTTACCACTTCTGATAGACAACTATGTTCCACCGCTGGAAGGATTGCCCATGTTTATCCTTCGCTTGGCCACAGAGGTATATTTTATTTCTGCACAAATTACTTCTATTTAGGAAAGAATGAAGTGAATCAAATAAGTTCATCAGAAGCTGGAAAGTCTGGAGTTGGTTAAATGTACTGTTCCATGCTCCAGGCACTATCACTGGGGCTAGTGATAGTTGTGTTTTGTTGTGATTGAATGAGAATATATTTTGAGAATATATTGAAAGCCTGCATGTCTGCCCTTTTTTGTTGTTTTTTTTTAATACCTTTACCTTATGAGCACAAAACTAGCCAAAAATTATTATTATTTTCCCACATTAAGAATCTCAAAGTCCCTGACTGCTGCCCAGATGCCATTAAATGATATATTTTTCATCCAACAGGTGAACTGGGATGAAGAGAAGGAGTGTTTTGAAAGCCTAAGTAAAGAATTAGCTATGTTCTACTCCATTAGAAAGCAGTATATTACAGATGAAGCCAACCTGACAGACTCTCAGGTACAAGAATATGTAACCGCTGTTATGACCAGACACCACTAAGCACAACACAACTTTTTTCAACTGCAGACTTTTTTCAACTGCTCTGCTTTCAGAGATGTGAATCAGTAGCAGTATGGCAAGATGCTGAAAGAATATGGCTTAAATTTTCTGTAGTATTCTGTGTATTAAGTGAACTTTTAACTTTAGGTATTGCACTGTACTTAATATTACAAGACTCCTTGGCCTCTGAGTTTGGGATGTATTTTTTTTAACCTGCTGAGCTATGATAAATTTCCATGGAAGAATAAGAATGCCTATAAATTAAAAATACAGTGCGCTTGTGTCTAAGTATTTGATTATTCAGGTCAGTTAATCCATTCTGCAAGTGACTTTCCAGAGTTTAAAATAGTAACTAACAGTAGCTGAATTGTACAATAGCTGTAGTCTTACATGATAGTTTCTTAAGGAGTGATCTCTTCTAGTAAAAGAGAATTTCTGTTTAATTTTGTCCTTTTTTTTTTAACCTTCCCTCTGTGTTTCAGAATGAAGATTCTAACTCTGGTTCAAAAACATGGAAATGGACAGTGGAACATGTACTTTACAAAGCTTTTAGGACTCACCTTTTACCTCCTAAACACTTCACAGAAGATGGCAACGTTTTGCAGCTTGCTAACCTGCCTGACCTGTATAAAGTTTTTGAGAGATGTTGAGCAAGTAGTTATTAGACTGCTGCATATCTAAAAAACATTAACGCTACATTGTTTTTAGGAAAGCATAAAGCTGGCCTATTAAGGGATTTAAAGTCATAGTAACATTGTCTATTTTCCTTCTGTTGATCAGAGAATAAAAAGAACTGTTCTAGCAATGTCTAAACCCAAATGAAGTTCCTAAAATAAAATCTCCACTTCTGCTTGAATTTTGCTATTAAGCAATATGCTAACAGAATACAGCTTCTCCTGAAGAACATTACTGGAGTTAAGCTCCATCTCTTTTCACCATTACTTAATTGAAACGTGTGTGCTTTAACTTACCTCGATTCCTGCAAGTAGCATAGGTTACGTACCTCCTTTTCTTTAAAGAATGACTGTGACAGTACCTGCAATATGAATGCATGTGCAAAGCACTTAGAAGCATCTCTTACAGCAGGAGCCAGTCTTGTAATATTTCAGACCCCCTGCTGAAATAAGGAAACTCCCTTCCCTTTTAATCAAGGAGTCTGAAAATGGGAACAGGAATTCTCTGACAGCAAATGAGCAGGCACACAGCACTCATCCCAAAGAAGGGTTACAGTTGGTAATCTCACTCTAGCTTCCAGTGTCAGAGGAAGCCATTAGTCTTGCTCAAGCAAGATAAAAGTGCTTGTGCTTTAATTTGACCCCTGACTGTTCTTGAGCCTGTCACAAACTTGAGTTGTCACAAGGAGGCCCATGTTGTCCCCATGCATCTTCACTGGGGTGGTTTAGAGGAAATGAAGTAGAAGTGTTCTCCACCATCTGCTAAGTGAGGTTTTAGCAGATGTTTTGTACATGAGAATGCTCTCAAAATCCCCAGAGTTCTTTAGAATATGCACCGTAAGGACAACTGATCAGGACCCTGATGGTTTCTTCTGAACAAAAGAGACGTACAGAGTCAACAGCATAGACACTGATCACTGAATTACAACTGTCTCCAATTTAATGGTAGGTCTAGGAAGATCTGTTTCTCAACAGGGAAAGCATTTTTTTAAGTCCAAGAGGCATCAAGCATCCAAACCAAAAAAAGAAAGCAAGCCTGAGTTTTGCACTGTAAAGATGGTTGTTCTGGGTGAAAGAAGCTCTGATGGAAGCAGAAGCATTAATGCTCTGCATTGCAAAGGTCCTGAATCTTGCCTTGCTTTGCTTTGAGAAATACTCCTGAGGGGGCAGCAGTTTGCCACAGGAAAGCATCTGATGAGAGTCCAAAAGGGTGATTCCTCAGAGACAAACATCTAGCAGAACCTAATACAGGGGAAGTGTGACTTCCAGCATTTCAGAGTTGCCACTGACTGTGCTGTTCATTTCCTTGCAATGTGCCAGCATGAAAAGAGTGGTTGTTATTAATAGTATTCATAGTCTGCAGAGATTAGGCTAAGGACAAACTCCACACCTTTGCAGAAAGTACGTTCCTCCTTGTATTACTCTTCCCTCTGATGGTGATACTGTCCATGAGAAAACTGCAGCATTGTGTCTTCCTAGCTAGAGCGAGCAGCAAGGCAGTAAGTGGCTACTACACAGCGTAACAATGGAGGAACCAACCAGATGAAATTCGAAGTGAGCAACTGGCTTGAGCTGGCTTGGATCTACAGCTCGCTTCCTGCGAATGGGGGATGCCCTGACAGTGGAGTCTAGGGATGGGCAAGAGGAATCCTGTTTGTGTTGTAAATCTGTATATTGCCCCTGCTACAGCTGTGTCTGGTGATTTCACCATGCTGCTGGAGCACTTTCCTAAATCCAACTGGCATGCAACCCCTAATGTATCAAATAAATAAATTTGATATTAAACATCAACAGTTCACTCGTTTAGAGAGTACTAGATTCTGATGTAGACATTAAGTGTGGCAGCAGATCGGTGATATGTGCTCTCACGCCAAAATGCCAGGTACTGATCACTCCTTTCCGCAGGTTCCTGCTCTGACACAAAACTAGCAACCCAGGCATCTTATAAGCATACTTTGTTACATTCATTATTTCCTCTTTTTGGTACTTAATGGAAATCTCATTATATAGTGCCAAGTTGTCACAAAATGAAAAAGTACTTGTAATAAGGCCAAAACAACATTTTAAAAAAAAAGTTTTATGTAGTTCAGAGCTTTAAGCAACTCAATACAGATTACATCCCTTCTTAATAGGAAAACAGTTTCTTGCAAATGTATTTTCAAGTTACAACTGCAACAAATCATCAATCCAAATACTGTGACTCTCATGGGTTCTAAAATGACAAACAGCTTGATGGGGTTTGTTTTGTTTTTTCTTTCTCCCTTTTTAGGTTCTTCATTCAAACCTGCTTCTTGAAACAAGCCCCATTACCCATTTCAAATCTCATTTTCAAGCAAAGTAAAAAGAAAACCCAGCGCATTACAAACAGCACACGACGCCATTTGCTGTATTACCAGCAGTTTATAAATTCAGCTTTTCAAAACTAGAAAACCTGAGAGTGAGCTGCTTTTGTGCCTGCTTGTTTAACTGCTCAAATAAACTCAATTACAACTCAAGAAAAACAGAATTATATGAAAACAGTTCTCCCCAGAATTGGTCATTTCCTTGGTGAACTCCCCATATATGGAAATGGGGCATTTCATTTAACTCAAATCCACAGACTGAGAATCTGAACCATGCACCATAGGAAGAAAACATACTGGCTTAGGAGAGGCTTGCAAAAATCTTTGTTTGCAGTATAGTTATTCATGTTTGGTACAAAAGAGTATCTCCCTGGCCCCCTGAGGATTTTCTGTCACTAGTGCACAGGGCTCGTTACAGCTAATTACTTTGTATTACTTCTCCTTTCCCAATTTTTCTGAGTATTAACTGCAGGAGGAAGAAGGCACTGAGACTAGGTTGCACATCTTAAATTTCCAGAGTAATTCCATATTACTGAGAGGGGCGTTCAAATAAAATCATGCGCCTAGATGAAGCTGAAGGGTTTAATGGAATATTTGATCTCCTATTCCCAGTTGCATTTTTCTCATTGAGTTTAATATTTGGTTGGGAATGTTCCAGCATCGGTAAATAACAGGTTTTGTTTTTCATTTATTTTTTCTTCTGAGTATTCTTGCTTGCACCCTTTTAAGGAGGTCTTGAATATATTGAAGTGACAGAAGTGATAGACTTGATCCTGGCTTTTTTTTTTTACATCCAGCAGTCACAGAATATTCTAGAAATAGCCTACTGAAGCCAACTTAGCCACTTAGGGCCTTCAATGTGTACTCATCTTCAATGTGAAGGAAGACAGACCACCTGATCTTTTAGACATACACTTAGTTGCAGAACTATTATTTGGAGCAAAAGGGAGGTGATGATTCTATTGTTAAAACCTGATAGCAACTAAAGTGGAATAAAATAGCTGTAGATGTATTCTCAAAACATCAGCTTATATGCAGCTCTTGTGGACTTCAACAGTGGCACTTTCATCTCCATCTCTTCCTCTGCTTTCCCCTTGTACTGTCCCCATGCTGGTCTTTATTTGGTGCTGTAGCCTCAGCTCCAACCGGACAACCAGGCAAGTAATCACGTTCAGGACTCAAGGCCACTTAATAAGTGATCTCCCAGCCCAATTACAATGTCTCATACCCAAAGCTGAAAAGAGAAAAGAAATTCTGCTTCGACACAGCCCTAAACAGAACTGAACATAAATATCCCATCTGCGATTTCTGGGGCTGAGCAAGTTCTAGGCTGAATGTTTGAGAGCTGTAGTGGCTGATGAGCCCCTGACGCCAATGCATTGATTTGTTGAGACTGATTAAGGGGAAGACAATGTATATTTTAATGCTTTGAGGACTGGCTTTTGGGGTGATTTTTGGGAAAAATCCCATAAACTGAAACAGTCTCTATCGCTTCAAGGAACAGCTGTGACTGGAAGAGACAGAACACATCCCATCCTGTCTCCTACCCACTATGCTTCCATTCCACAGCAATGGAAATATCACAGACGAATATGCTGGTAATCAATATTAGCAGTGCTACTTGCTAATAAAACCTGACAGCTATATGAGGGAAGTGACAATAGTTACATTCCTCTTTAGGTAGGAAGCGTTACCTAAAACTTTTTTGAACAAGCACAAGTTAACACTTCAGATTTGTACCTGAAAATGCAGATCATCTTCTTGCACACCTAAACTGAATAAGTGCCTACCCCCCTTTCACTACTGGGATAACACTAGTGTTTGCGAAGGCTCACTTACTCCAGTTCCTTCCCTGAACCTGAAGATTATCAGTTACCAGTACAGGAGTGGGAACTTAGGCTGGAGTACCTCCGAAACGAGGACAGGCTGAGAGAGTTGGGGTTGTTCACCCTGGAGAAGGCTCTGAGGAGACCTTATAACGACATTCCAGTACCTGAAAGGGGCCCGCAAGAAAGCTGGGGAGGGACTTTATACAAGGGCTTGTGTTGACAGGACTAGAGACAATGGGTATAAACTGGAGAGGGGCAGATTTAGACTAGACATTAGGAGGCATTTCTTTGCTATGAGAGTGGTGAGGCACTGGAACAGGTTGCTCAGGGAACATGTGGCTGCCCGATTCCTGGAGGTGCTCAAGGCCAGGTTGGATGGGGCCTTGGGCAGCCTGATCTAGTGGAATGTGTCCCTGCCCATGGCAGGGAGGTTGGATGTGGGTGATCTTTAAGGTTCCTTCCAACCCAAACCATTCTATTATTCTAAGTTATTTCAAAAGGTCCTTGCATCCTTTGGATATCACATGTGCAACAAAGAAATGATGATCCACTACCAGCAATGCTGCTTCCCTCCAGGAAACCAAACAGCACTATAACACATTCTGCATAAAATCTACACAAACCAGAATTCCCATTAACCCACAAGAAATAAAGAAGTGGCACATGCAGATTTTCAGTAGATAAAACAACAAAATATCATAATGCATTACTCATGTTTAAACATTTTTATTTTAGAAAGTGAACATATCTGTTAAAAAAGAAAATGCATGGAGTTAAAAAAAAGAAGTAAACATAAAACTAATGACAAATTCGCAATAACATAAAATAACATTACCTAGTGTGTCCCAACAATCATTAAATATACTTCCACCATTGAGAAGTTTTACTTCATTATATTATCAGTCTCTTGATTAGGTACACAAGACAACACTTTCCAGTAATTACCTAGTCATTAGAAGATCAACTTCAGGAATCACTGAATAATAAAATACATAATGGACAAATATTTTCATACCACCTGGGAAGCAACCTAATATACATATGTCAACAAGGTACATCTTTGTGAGGTAATACAGTACATGGGAACCGTTCCCTTTGCTCTCCACTCCATAAATACTCCTGTCAGCAGCTCCACCAGCAAGTCAGCCTCAGACTCTGTTGCCAGTTTCCAAACCCCAACAACCTCAGAGATTTTCTTTCTGCAACAGATTACAAAAGTTGCGATGAAAGATGTGAGTCAATAAAACATAGACTGAAAACAGGGAGGCTGAAAAGGTCATCTGCTTTTCCAGAGAAGCAATAGAAGATTTCAGCTTCTCAAGAACATTTAATACCTCTTCTAGCTTGACCTTTGCCATGTGTGGTGAAATGAAAACATGGAGCAAGATAATTCCAAAAGTGAATTAAGTACTTTCCAAAATAAGGATATTGCCTCTCATATTATAAAGACACAGATGCTCCAATGTAACTCATTTGTTCTATTAAACAAACTGAAGAGGGGAAATATTAAAGTAGTTTTGCCTGTGCAAGCTTCAGTATGAGTACGTTTGTCCCAGACCTAAATCGAAAGAAAATCTCTTAGCACTTTTGCATTGCCATCTCCAAAGAAATATCTCTCCTGACTTTCAAAGGAACTTTTACACCACTGTTCTTTCTATGACAGCCAACAAATAAATGCTGGAGGTGCTCCATCCAGAGCCTGCAGCCTTTTAATGCTAAACTCCAGAGCAGTGCTCTCAGATTCCTATGCTTGGGTTAACCAGACAATGGCAGCAGAGGTCCCTAACTACAGGTTCTCAAAAGCATGGCAGGTTTTCCTGCTTGGAAGTTGCTAAGTCAGACAGATCAGGTCCAAAGATGATGAATTCCCATACGTGAGCCCACCATTCAAATTATTTGGGAAGGAACAAGAAGAAAAGAATATTTTTAACAATATTTAAGTTCTATGCAAATTAACTTACTTGCTTTTTCATATTTGCTATACAACTGGTTTCTCACTGTCTTGTTTTTCTTCAGAGTCTTCATCAGATCCTGAAAAGGAAAACAAGAATGCTGTTAGATCAGTTGAGAGAAGAAGAAAAACAGAAAAGAAAGTAAAACAGCAGACCACTGATAATGGTTTATCTAAAGGCAATTCAAAGCAACTATTTCCCATAAAAATATTTGCTTTTCGGTTTAGATTTCTTGTCTTTTCAGATGTCTAATTCTGAAGGGTTTTTTAAAACAGTTATCAAACCCAGCCTTGGGATCATTCTTGACATACCTACCCCATCAACAGATTCAATTAGCAAATGCTTCAAGCTTTTACTGCGACATACTCAGGACAACCAACTCCACATTTGCTCACTAACAAGCAGATTTTCCCACTTGCTACACTCTGCCCTTTGGAAAACAGCTTCAGAAGACATTTTCAGAGCAGCCAGAAATAGAGCCTTACAGACTAATAATTTCCTTATCTCGTGTTCTATCAAGAAATTGTCACTCTAAGCCAGAAACCAAACAGCTCCCTCTGCCTCATGCTGCTCCTCGTCCCCTGCTGGCTCTCAGGTCTTTGCTCTGACAAAGATCTGAAAGGCCCCAGGAAGAAATCTCAGCTCTCACAGGGCTATGTGCCCAGAGGCAGCTCCTGCTGGAGGCCCATTGCAGGAAGGTGGCTTTCAGTCATTTCAGGGAGAACAAGAAGACAGTAAAAGCAAGCAGTGTGAGCAGCGCTGACCCACAGTTCTGGAGATCCAGTCTAAGCTGCAGATGTGTCTGTTAAGGAAAATAAGGAGGTGTGGTGACTATATCGATGTAAAACTTAGATATTATTGCTAGTGGATCGTGATAAATAGAGTATTGTGTTAAGAGTATAATCAGAACCAGTGTTGGGAAAGTAACCTTTAGGGCAGTTATAAGATCACTGCTCATAGCCCTTTCTATGGCTGGTTTAGAACCATAGAACCATAGAATCACCAGGTTGATCACCAGACCCACCGGATCATCGAGTCCAACCATTCCTATCAATAAAAAAAAAGCCTAGTTTAAAGCCTAGTCCAGCTGAATCAACAGGTTGTGAAAGAAATGTCAGACCTAGAATAGGTTTTGATTTAATGATAACTAACGATTAAAAGGTTAAAATATTTTGCATATAGGCATAGATTAAATATAGGAATAAATTAGCAGAACTACTTGAGGCTTTCTTTTAAAGTTTTAAAGAATAAGTAGATGTGTCTCAAGAAAGAACATAAGTGATTTTTATGGTTGGTGGAGAAACATGAAGCATCATTTCTGAGGGAGAACAGAAATGAAGCAGTGGAGATGAATTATCAANGCTGTGAGAAACTGTGTCAAAACAACAGAGAACAACAGAGAACTGAGAGTCCATTAAAAAACACCATGGAAAAACACCAAGAACTTTTCAAAGAAAGAATACCAATTGTATAATGAATATAAATATATGACGATCTTTGAGTGGGCTTTTGAGCTCACTGAGGTGACACCCCAATTCTGAGTTGTTAATAAAGCAAGCCTAAAGTTATCCAGTCTAGCGAATATCCTTTAACAGCCTTTGCCCACATCTAGAGTGGCAGTCAGTTCTTGCGGCAGTCAGCCCTGGTCTAGATTAACTGAGGAAATTATCAGCCCACGCATTTCACCATTACATGTCCTGGGCAGTTTAAGTGAGACTCCCACAGGGTAAAGAAAAAAACCAAACCCACAGGTGAGTAAAGAACTGTCTTTGCTAAAATGCCCATTTAAAGCTGATCTCTTGACTCACGTTCCCTTTCACAAAGAAATAAAAAGTGAAAGACAAAAGTGTTAAGCATTTTTTTTGACTAAACTACTCTGAAGTCCTCTCCTTTCTTGGGATAGCACACCTGCCTTTCATTTTGAAACTCAAGCTGTACAGAAGATGTAGACATTTACTCTTTCCAGGTTGATTTTCCACTTGTTAACTCCAGAATAGTTACTTGGCAACCAAGGCTAGTGTTGAAGATGAAGGGTCATCCCATACAAAGAAATGAACGGAAAAGGGTATGGCCCTGGACAAGCACATCTTCAAGACATAAAAAGATAAATACACTGAAAATTCCAAGACAGCCTATTTTAAATGTCACCTCCTGAAAAAAAGATTTTTTTTCAGACTTGCTACCATGTCAACAGAGGGTTTTATGATGATAATGATAATATGGAATGATAATGTGGAATAGTTTTTCCTCTAAATATTTTTCCAATCAATACGTAAGACAAACTGACCAAAAATTGTTCTTTTAGAACAAATCCATACTTTGTCTTACCTTAAAGAAATGCAGAATTTTGAAGAAAATGCTTTTAATTGTGAGCTATTATTCCTGTACATCATCTAACAGTTCCAGAATAATTTGTGACTACCAGTATGTGCATATTTTAGTTCAAATATAGTATGTTCATTTGACTGTTTCTTTTGTTTCTCCTACCCATAAGGTGCAATCAAAACAAATTTAGTTGGCAGTTTGGACAGACTAGGAGAAGGTATATGAGTTTTTACTGAAACCCAGATGACAAGCAGCCATCCCATTAACTGAAGGTAGTGATAGTCACATATGTGTAGTCACTACACGTGTGGTGAGGTACGACAGCTCATTGCACATGCAACAGGTAGCCAGCTAAACTGCCAAGGAAACCATGTCGGCTTCACTTACACTTTCTCACACTGTATATTCCATTGCCAAAAAAATCCCAGGCTGAATCTAGTATGATAATTCCAACCAGTATTTCTCAAGACAGACTCACAGCTTTAACTAAAATTTATTTCTGTTTTGCATCATTAAGATGATCAGAGGGCTGGAGCACCTCCCATATGAAGACAGGCTAAGAAAGTTGGGCTTGTTCAGCCTGGAGAAGAGAAGGCTCTGAGGAGACCTTATAACAACATTCCAGTACCTGAAAGGGCTACAAGAAAGCTGGGGAGGGACTTTATACAAGGGCTTGTAGTGATAGGACAAGGGGCAATGGGTATGAACTAGAGAGGGGCAGATTTAGACTAGACATCAGGAAGAAATTCTTCACCATGAGAGTGGTGAGGCACTGGCACAGGTTGTCCAGGGAAGCTGTGGTTGCCCCATCCCTGGAGGTGTTCATGGTCAGGTTGGATGGGGTCTTGAGCAGCCTGACCTGGTGAGATGTCCCTGCCCATGGCAGGGGGATTGGAACCGGATGATCTTTAAGGTCCCTTCCAACCCAAACCATTCTATGATTCTATGATCATTAGTTATACTTGACATTGTCTTAATACTTTGTCATCCCTAGATGGAGCCCAAATCATTTCTTGTGCCACGCTGGCTGGAAACCACAGAGAGAAGATCATGAAAGTGAAAAACACCCCCAGCATGTAGAACTCGTAGAACTCGATAATGCAAGACAGGCAAACTTATCTGTTGCAATTAGCAGCTATTAGTATTTTAAGTATATTGAATAATACAGCACATCTTGACAGAAGGGATTTACATTTTTGGCTGAAGACTGAGATAGAGTTTGGGGGTTCACACTGCATCCTCAAATAACTCAAATCCACTCAACCCATACAGCAATTTATTAATTTCCTTGAAATGCCTGCAAACAAATTCTTAAATCTTGCAGTCTTTCCATTTTTTCTTGGCTCACCTAGCTCATACCTCAACTAAAGGAAAACACATGACATACAGATTTAAAATGTAATTAACATCTTATTGCTCTCTACAACTATCTGAAGGGAGGTTGCGGTGACAGGGAACAAGAGGGAATGGCCTCAAGCTCTGCCTGGGGAGGTTCAGGCTTGACATCAGGAAAAAATATTTCACAGGCTGCCCAGGGAGGTGGTTGAGTCACCTTCCCTGGAGGTGTTTAAAGGACAGGTGGATGAGGTGCTGAGGGGCATGGTTTAGTGACTGATGGGAATGGTTGGACTCAATGATCCAGTGGGTCCTTTCCAACCTAGTGATTCTATGATAACACTTGCTTTCATTTTAAGATACCCACCACAACTGGGAATGCTGGGGAGGGGCTGTTTACAAAGGCTTGTAGTGATAGGACTAGGAGGAATGGGTATAAACTGGAGAGGGGCAGATTTCCTCCTAGACATAAGGAGGAAATTCTTCATGAGAGTTTGAGGGAGGTTAATGTCAGTAAGAAAAATTGTTTACTAAGTGAACATAACTACCTGCAACAGATTCAGGAGGAGAATAGAACTGCCCATCAGAGAGGACTCCTGGGTGAAGAAGAGCTGCTCGTTCAGAAGCATCCTGTGCTATCAAAAATCCTAAAAGGGGAAAAAACATAAGAACCCAAATCCTCAATGCTATCACACAGCATCTTAAAGATCAAATATTGATGAAGAACCTTAAAGGGGAATGCATTATATTAGTGTTCCTAATAAGTTACTTCTATAAATAAATATCTCGGGGACGGAAAAAGCAAACTGTTGATTTAACATTTATTTCTTCTGTAGAACTTCAGCTATCTAAGGAGACACGCTCTAGCTAAACAGGTACTGTACACATGAATTAAGGAATCATTCCTTTTACAATGTGCTATTGCATTATTAGGATGTGATATGTAAATTACTCAATATTCACTAGCTAAGTAAAACTCTGAAATATGTTTGTAATGATCAGTGAGCTGTCATGCATAACCAAATAAATTCTTTTCTCACTTTGTCACTGTAACAATCCTCATTAATGACTTGCTTTCAACTACCCGTCTCAACATACCCAGTTACTGCAGCCTTCAACTCCTTCTGGCTCTATGTCTTCTAAAAGCAGAAAAATATTCTGAAATGACGTGGAGCTATTCTGGTGAACTTAATACAGGACAAAACTCAAAAGGATTTGGGAAAGAAGCTAATTCATCTCATCCTTACTGTCATCAACAGGCCTTCGTAACAGGGCAAAGAGGGCATTTCAGGTTAACATAATGCTATTAACTTCCATTCTTTCTTTACTCTCTGCCACATGAAGACTGATGTGTATTTACACTTCCCTAAGAAGGAAACAGACACTTATTCTATGCATTACCCAGAAAATAAAATTTCACAAGCCCACGTCAGGTAATTTTTCATGTCTTAAGCATATAAAACCATATACATTACTAAGCGCTTGATGAACTGCTGATACAGCCCTGGTAACTTTAAACTCTGCCTCCCTAAATGAATTAAACCCCACATCTTTGAAGATGTACGTCCCTTGCCAGGTAAAGAAAAATTATGCCATATGATTTAATTTTTCCCAGTTCCTCAAATCTTCAGAAGCTGAAAGAAGCATTCTTTTTCCAGATAACACAGGATCCAATATTGCCAACTGCAGTGATTAAGGTGAAATATCAAAAGCTTACTGTTTTCTTCTTCAGCTTCTTGTGGTAACACTTTGAAATCCAAGAACCAAGTTTCAATCCAGGCAAGTATGAAGGATATGATGGGCAGCACATAGCCAAAAGCACCCTGTGAGAACAGCTTGAGGGAAACAAAACCACACATTACAGAAATTACCCTAAAGAACATTGCTTTCAAGAAAACAACAAAATAAAACAAACATTTGATTAGAATATATACCTGTGAAATAATTACTTTTGCTAATAAAAAGGCACTGGTCACTGCTGTTGTAAACTGAAAGAGACAGGGTGAGAACAGTTAAGACTAATAAATGGTTTCACTTTCTCATTTCTGCCATTATCTATCAGTTGCAACTTTAAATATTTACCAACAGTAAGATCACAGATTAATAAAGTGTAATATGTATGATGAAAGTAACTTATTGTTATTAATAAAGGTAACTTCTAATATAGACATCTCCAATGCTGACTTCCACATAGGCAGTTTAGATAGGCAGTTTAGATTCTACACAGATGCTGAGTTATACAAATTGTGATCTTATGGTATAACAAAGGTGCAGTGTTTTATTCACCAAGATCCTTAAAAAAACCCCAACTATCAACATATTTGGGAAAAAGCAAGCAGTAGGTGCTCCAAATACTTTTCATTACTATTCAAATCAAATTATCAATTGCAACTAAGAAAATATCTTTGCAGGTTTAAATCTGAATTTGCATTTTTATTCATGTACTGATACTGTGAAAAATGAATCACTTTGAAGACTAGATACTCCCAGTTGTATCTTAAAAATGGCAAGCTGCATAAAACAGCTGAAAAAACCCTCAAAAAAGCAGTGGACAAGTGCTGTTCATTTAAGTAAGGCTTCTAATTCTATTAGTGCATTTGGGCCTAGCAGCTCTTTCAATAATAGTGGAACATAACTAGCTTCTGGTAAGCATAAGTAGGGTTTTAAGATAAACAGCTTCTGCAAAAGCTTCAGTGACATTTTCTATGTCTAACTGCTTACTAACATATCACAAGTAACTGTGTCAAGTTGGAGCATGTCACTGGAAGAAATACTCTAAAGCTACACAACTGACAGTAAGGGATTTTGAGAGGCACGGAGTTAAAAATAAACATAAATCACGCAGCTGTTACAATTATGTATCTGGTTGTGCCATGCTAATAACATAATGTATGCATTTAATCTCAGACTAGTAAACAAACTGTATGCAACTCACTTGATGAAAGTTATTCATGAACACACTATACATGCATGTACCACAGCAAAAGGGGAAAAAAGTCTAAGATTTACAATGCACTAAGCCAGAAATATGCCTACTGTATTTCAATCTGTAGTATTGATTGTTGGAAGTTTGGATTTGTTACCAAGTTTTGCATTCTTTTTCATCCATGAAGTACAGCTGTGTTAAAGATATTTGCTCCAATCCACTGTAATTGCCTACAGTTCTCAAGAACTTCACTTTCTAAGAAGGGAAGCATATTCAGCATTTCGTATTGGAGCATGAAACAATACAGGTGCTAGTGCTCAATGAGTGGCGTCCAAACCTCTAAAAGGCTAAGAATGTGAGAGTCAACAGACTGCTGGAGGTCTGGTACAATAATGCCAATTCTTCTTTTTGAATACAGTTCATTATTTCAAATGCAAATTTATTTCAAACATCTAACAAGTCAGAGGTTACAAGCAGTTATGACTAGTCATCCATACTGGATTCAACATAAGTCTTCAATTTGTATTAACATGGTACATATTAAGGACCACACCCACTGTGCTATTAAATTCTTGTCTTTAGGTTGAAAATCTTCCAGGACAGAAGTTTTTCAGTGAATTTTTATGTATAGCACCAAGATGATTCTTAACATACAAGTGTTAAGAGACATCTAAAATTTCGTTTGTTCAATCCATTCTAGTTAAAACTCCGTTAAGTTTGGCTACTACTCACAGCTATTGCCCACCAATGGCGCAGTCTGCACATTGCATATGCAAGTATTAACACCTTAAATCGAAAGACTGCCAGTAGCTATAGAGAAAGGAAAAAAATATTTGTTGGTTAATTCAGAACACAGAAGCACCACAAGATTCTCAGTTCACTGAAAATACTAACTGCTTACAAAACAATTTAAAACAGGACAATCTAAGCTCTATAATTGAGAAACAAAAGGAAGATGTGTGCATGTAAACCAGAAACAGAACATCATTTCCCAACTATGGCTGGACTCGATGATCCGATGGGTCTCTTCCAACCTGGTGATTCTATGATTCTATGATTTGTAAAGGAAATAGCATCACTCACATGCCTACATAGGTTCAAATATGCAAGCACGTTATCGGTTAGAAACATGAGAAAGCAACATGATGTATGTTCATAATCATTTTACCTGACCAGAATCTAAGCAGTTAAATCTAGGTGCAGTTAAGTCAGCAAATACTTTGAGCATCACTGTGCATATCACTGATCTCAGCAGTGTGCTACTACACAAGAATATAATTAAAAACAGTAAAGATTTCACAAATGCAAACAGAAAATGGGAAGAATTTTTAAAAACAATTTTCTACTTACTACATTTTTAGTATTTACCAAAATATTAGAGTTGCAACAATCGACTGCTCTTTATGGAGATGCTTGCAATAGCAACCTGTTACAAATACTTTGCAAAAGATAGATACAATACTTCTAGGCCAAAAAACCGAAACTAATGGCAGAGAGAAGAGATTTCCGAATGAGGGACCCCAACGCTCAATTTTCCTGTTTACTCTTTGATTAAGGATCACCTCCAACTTGTTTTAAGAGATGTGTTCAGAATCTAAAATATGTGAAACAATGGCTTAAAAACGAAGAGAAATCAAGGACAGACATGACCAGGGGAATAATGAACACTTATAATTGTATGCAAATATGTATGTTTCAGTGACGTGCAGTAGAAACATAAGAAACCTTGTATAAGCCCACAAACGTTTTACAGAATTCAGCGACCTAGTCCTTTCCCAGGGAATAAAAGTCTATTATTTTGCATTACATATTTTTAACCCTTGGTTCAACTTCAGGGCAAAATAATTCCCAGAGCATCAACATTTCCAGATGCCATTTTTTTTCTTTCTGCAATAAGGTATATCACAGAGAACCTACCAGCAAAATAACAAGAGAGAAAGGGAGAAGCAGCATAGTTTGCTAGCTTATGAAATTTTTGCATCTGGTACCCCTTTCCATTTGACAGAGTAAATGGTCCCATGTCGAAGCAAGAATGGGGTTTTACACCAGTTTTAAAGAGAGATTGTGGATACAGTCATCAACATAGAATGACTGATACCAAACTAACTCATCTTTACCAGGTAAAGATCTGGTGGAATTCATGATCTTCTAAAAACATTGGGCCCTTTATAAGAACCATAAAGACAGCTTTTGCTGTGAGATCAGTAACTTGGTCCATGCCATGCAAAACCCATTGCAACTACAGGACAACAGCACTGCTGAAAGACAGAGAAACTCCCTGATGCTCTAGAGCTTTTCCCCTGTGCCTCAGGTGCTTACAGATGGTAAATGAGAATCAGAACTCATGTCGTCTGTTTTTAGTATGATCTTTAAAAAAACCTGTTTGAATTAGAACACAGTAATCTGACTAAGACCTGACCTGTACATGCCAACCTGGGAACAAGTCTCCTCTTATTGCAACAGACTCATTTCCAGGGACGGACAAAACCATCAGTTAAAAATGATTTTACAGCAGGACAATCAGTCTTCTCCTCTTAATGATTTAACATTATGTTACATCAGTCTCACATTCTTAATTGAGTTTTTCATCTGCTTTCCTGTGCCCCCTGCCCCTCCAAAGCAGAAGATGCAATTTAAATGTGCTGAAACATCTGTCTGCTGGCTGCATAAGCTTGCTGCCAAAGCAGTACTAGGCAACCAAGTCCTAGACAGGTGCAATTTGGGAAATTTCTGGTTTAAATTATTAAAAGAACAACCATTTCACAGGACTCAAAATAGGGAACATCTGTGGAAGGAGGAGTGTTGGAAAACTACATTTTGCTGCATCCCCCTCCCTCTCATTTTCTAAAAGAACACTTACAAATATATCAAAATATGAAGAAGAGTAGTCATATTTTAGGACTTCTTTCTTTAAGGCAGTCTCGATGCCTCCTTTTACCTACAAAGAAATAACAACACACAGAGCTTGAGAACAGAAGTTACCAATGCCAACATACACACAAATCTGAAGGGTGAAACTAACAGTTCTCCACTGATGTACCAAATACAGAGGAGAAATATGCTCAGAATATTAGTGTCAAGATTAGTGTCCTTACTGGTTTTGCATGATTGTATACAACCTTGAAAGAGAAAACATTTAGAATTATCACCTGGCCTACCTAAGGTACATTTCAGACTGTCCCAAAATACAAGCAAAGAAGTTGTTGAGGGAAGAAGAAATGATTAAAGGTAAGGTCTCCTACACAAATTCACCCGGCATTTTGTTTCTCACTAGGAGGATCAAAGCAGCTGACCAAACAGCCACTCAGAAATCAGCTAGTCTAGCTAGTCACATGCTAGCAAATACGAAATCATAGAGCAACTGAATCCGTACTTCTGATCTTCTACTTACCAGCATACACACTATTTGTTTTAAGAGAGCTGAGCAAAAAAAACCCACTGTAAAAAACACAGAAACTGCAACTATTAGAGCATTCTCCCATAAACAACTAATGTCCAAGTTTAATTCTTTCATTAGTTTGAGAGGATTTAAAATTACATTTCCTTGGCCAACGAGTTTCTTTCCAGAGGAAGGAATCCTCACTGTCCTGTTCAAAATGGGCCAGTAAGGAAATAATTTTGGATGTTAGTCTTAAAGGTCAGGTTGGACAGGGCCTTGAGCACTCAGGTCTAGTGGGAGGGTTTTAAACTGGATAATCTTTAAGGTCTTTTCCAATCCATATCATTCCATAATCCTGTCTTTTGGGTCAGAGAGTAAGAGGAGTACATATCTTAGGAAGGAGTGAAAAACCTAACCGTCTATTGATTTTAATATTAAATTCAATAATTAAGCTTTGCATGAAATAGGTATGCAAAGCACTGGGGAACACCACCAACAGGCTTTAATAATCAGAAAGTGTTATTTTTCACTCTATCAATGAACTACTTGAACAGTCAGCTCCTGAAACTTCATAATGTCAGATCAATAGCCAAGATTATTTATCTTACAAAGGAATGCTGACAAAAAATGTTTACTCGAGATCCTTCTTGTCTAGGAGAAGGATTCCTCCCCTTTTTCCTGTGTGTTCTTCCTTAAATGAACACTATGGATTAGAGCTTAAAACCCAGCTCAAGAACTAGGGGGATACTTATGAAATAATAACAAACCAGGTATCCTATTGCTTTCTGGAAATTTCAGAATTGCCTTGTTTTCCAAATCACAATTGCTGGAGTTAAAAGGTGGCAACTGTGGGAGTTCATGTTGTTTAAATGCACCCTGCCATATACAATGTATACCACCCTAAGTTTGTCTCTAAGAAAAGATATCACAACTAACAAAAGGTTTTGGCCACTAGAAGTCTTCCCAGGGACTAACGTGTCTGTCAAACATCAGTGACTTGGAGTTACTCAGAAGGCAAACTCTTGAATCCTGTTAAAATTGATACTCCTTGCCAAATTCAAAGACATACAGTAACATTTTTCTTTACTTGCACCTTGAAAAGTTCACTGCATATTCAATGGTTTCTATAGCATGGTTCTTAGACTACAGGAACATAAAAATGGTTAATGACAAGCAGATAATAAATCATGTATCCTTGTGACTAAAAGTAGATGCAGTTAAGTAGATACTATGTTCGTGAAAGCTTAAAATTAAGAAGCTACTCTAATTTAAACAGAAATAGCATATACGAGGTCCAACACAAAACCCCCAAGACTATGTGTGTAACTCCTTTATTTAGCAAATTAAGAAAATCTGCTATGATCATCTTCAAAATAGTTCCCTTCTGAGTTGACTCACAGCTGCATATGAAGCTGTCAATGTTCAAAGCAATTCCACATATTGTTTTCTGAAATGCTGTTGAGGATCTCCATTGTTTTCACTTTCATATCTTCTACCAACAAAAAAAAAAAGAGCTCCTTTGAGCCTCAACCTGATCTTTTGGAAGAGGTAGAAATTGCAGGGAGTCAGGTCTGACAAACAGAGTGGGTGATCAAGCACAGTGACACTGTAATTAGCTAAAAACTGCTTCATAGACAAAGTGCTGTGGGTTGGTGCACACTGACATTCTCAGATCAAGGGTTAGAAAACGTCTATATTTGAACACACCCACTCATACGGAGAGAAGTGATCAAGTTGAACATTGTCCCACTGTGACACGTAAGAACATGTTCTATAACAATCTCTTTGTCTCTCCCCTCCCACTCTTGGTACCTGAGCTATAGGGCTAGTCTTGGGGGGTTTGTGTTGGACCTCATCATTCAGCATAGAGATCAGCAATTTATTAGCTGGTTAATGAAGTCTAAGGATACTAAAAAAACAACTTACATTTAATTCTATTATCCACAGCAAAGTTATGAATAAGAGATCAAAGGTAACAAACAAACAGAAAGTCCTTCTGACATCTGATATGCCTTTCTTCTCTCTGCCTTCATATGACTCAATTCTTGCCATAAGCTGCGCTGGGTTGATGGAGTGGATGTCCCGCAAGGAAGGACAGGATTCCACACTGCTACTGTGAGCATTTTCTGCTTCACCTGGCACACGATTCATCCTGAGCTGGCTCAGAGTAGTCTTCTTGCAGTTTCACCATCACTAGAAAGCTGATCCACATACGAAGAATTTCTNCAATGTTCAAAGCAATTCCACATATTGTTTTCTGAAATGCTGTTGAGGATCTCCATTGTTTTCACTTTCATATCTTCTACCAACAAAAAAAAAAAGAGCTCCTTTGAGCCTCAACCTGATCTTTTGGAAGAGGTAGAAATTGCAGGGAGTCAGGTCTGACAAACAGAGTGGGTGATCAAGCACAGTGACACTGTAATTAGCTAAAAACTGCTTCATAGACAAAGTGCTGTGGGCTGGTGCACACTGACATTCTCAGATCAAGGGTTAGAAAAGGTCTATATTTGAACACACCCACTCGTACGGAGAGAAGTGATCAAGTTGAACATTGTCCCACTGTGACACGTAAGAACATGTTCTATAACAATCTCTTTGTCTCTCCCCTCCCACTCTTGGTACCTGAGCTATAGGGCTAGTCTTGGGGGGTTTGTGTCAGACCTCATCATTCAGCATAGAGATCAGCAATTTATTAGCTGGTTAATGAAGTCTAAGGATACTAAAAAAACAACTTACATTTAATTCTATTATCCACAGCAAAGTTATGAATAAGAGATCAAAGGTAACAAACAAACAGAAAGTCCTTCTGACATCTGATATGCCTTTCTTCTCTCTGCCTTCATATGACTCAATTCTTGCCATAAGCTGCGCTGGGTTGATGGAGTGGATGTCCCGCAAGGAAGGACAGGATTCCACACTGCTACTGTGAGCATTTTCTGCTTCACCTGGCACACGATTCATCCTGAGCTGGCTCAGAGTAGTCTTCTTGCAGTTTCACCATCACTAGAAAGCTGATCCACATACGAAGAATTTCTAAACAAACAAACAAAACCAAAACACAGCAATCATCAGAAGCCCAGAATTCCAGTAGGTATTTTCATCATGTCAGTTCCCTTTTTGCTAAACCAATGATTAACAGAATTTGTCAAGTAGGCTCTAAACATTATTTCTAAAATAAGATCTATCTGGGCTCTCTTAACCTCTCAGAGGATTTGTGAAACAGGAGAATTAGTGTTCAATAAGAAGCACTACGTAGATTTAGAAAGCTACTTTCTCCACACTGTTAGACAGAGATCATTAAATAGGAATGAATTAGAAGCTTGATACTGAGCATCTTTAAGGCTTCAAATTGATTTAAATCCTCTCAATAGGAAGCCAACATAAAGGAAGTTTCACACACCATTCCTGAAAAATGGCAGCATTAGCTACCATCACATCCAGAGCTGACACGACCAAAAGATTCCAAAAAAGTCCATTAAACCCCCTGAATACTGTAGTAATCATTCTATATAGCAAATACACTGCTATTTGCTCTATAGATAAATTCAGTTGCTATGACAACTTACATTGCCAGACAGGGTCTCAGAAAAAACTGTATGCAAGCCAGTGGCTGAAGGCAATGCAATTACCCTAAGTCTCTTCTGACTGCAAGGCTTTATAAAAAGAAAATCAGGTTAACTTTCTTACAAAACTGGAGCAGTTTGACATACGATTCACTACACTGCTCCATGGGAACCTTTTCCAATAAAAGCTTCGAGAAAGAATTGACTAAGGAGGTCACAAAGTTTTAAAGAAACGCACAGAAAAATTAATTTTATGCAAAATACCAAGATGATTAAGTTATATCTCCTGGAATATAAATCCCATCAGATAAGCTTTGGTAATGCTGGGGGAACAGCTTTTTGAAATTCAATAACAAAATTCTGTCTCTTCCTACATGGGCTGTCTTTTACTACACCACAAAAAGAAAGAAACCCTTCCCACTCTTCTATTCCAAGAGGATTTCAACTCCCAAGTCTGCACAAACACAGACAGCCAAAGCACAACAGGAAAGCAGACAGGGAACCTCTAACACTACTAGGCAAACACGGAATAGGACACAAGGGAAAAGGAAAGGTGGGATGGAGAGTTGCCAGTGCACACACTTCATAGCTGAGAAAGAGGCAGGCCAGCCAGAGATGGTCAGTGTCTGGGCCAAGGGACACATGCTGCCCTCAGGTAGTTCCAAGTCTGCTTTTCTTGGTCTACATCATAAGGACAGTAACAAACATACAGAGACAGAAACTACCTTGCCAGCTGAGTCTATGCCTGCAGGAAGCCGGCTATCAGAGGCAAACGAAGCAAGTATCAAGCACCATCTCATTCTGGGATCTGTCTGTGGGCCAAGCCAAGCACAAGGCCAAGAACAAGCACAGGCAGGCTACTACCATCTTGCTCGTGCCCGGCATTCAGCCTTGCCCCGGCTTCCCAAAGCCAACCCAAGCTCATGTCTTCTGGTTTTCAGTCATAAGTCAAAAAAACCCCAAGAAAAAAAACCCAAAACACACACACTTGTACAGTTCTAATACTGAAAGGGCCAGGGAGCTTTACAGTAGGAACATAAATGCAAGCTTTCTTCCATTAAGAATGCCAGTGAACCTGCTTCTTTCCGACTATCCCATGTTGACATACATTTTCAGTCAGAAACTGCTTTGCAATCACTTCTATACCTCCATTTCCAATACCAGCCACTAAACCTTATTCTACAAATCATGTTTATCTGTCAGTTTGACAATATCCACATTATGTAAAATGCTTGTCTACTCAAAACAGAGCATTATATTTTAGCTGTTCACTGTGAAAAGACTACTTTCAGTATCATACACAGTAAAGCTGAGCAGAAGCACAGCTATTCCATCACATCCTCTAGTAAAAACTCGTTCATACCTAAGGCATTCACATTGCTTCTTGGAAGAAAAGAACATCTTGAAAAGCAAGTAAAACTTCCGAAAAAAAGCTCTGCAGTTTATTCTGTCCTCTCTTCCTCCAAACAGAATTAGTACTAATTGCCATTAATTTCATTAGTAGCATCAGATGTATGATTCTAGAGAATAGCATAGAACATTTCAGTTCAACTGGATGTCCAACAGTCATCTAGTCCAACCACTAGACCACTTCAGAACTGACCAAAAGTGTTACTAAGAACATTGTCCAAGTGCAGTGGATTAGGAGCATGGAGAACCTACAGAAAGTGATAACTAGAAGAAGCAAGATGAAGGCCGAGAGAGCTGCCATCACTTTCAAGAAAGACATCACAGATGAAGGCCAACAGATGAAAAGTGTGATTCAAGTGCAAGGAAAAGTAGAATAAGGAACAAAAAATAATTCAGGACTACCTTATAAGAAGAACACCTCACCATAAACAGTGTAGGAACAAATGTCCCTTGGAGTGGTTAGGAAATCATGCATGGTCTCTACATCTCTGCAAGGTTCATGGAGAGGTAACAAAGCCCCTTTCTTCCACTCTGGTATCACAAGCAAATAAATACACATAGTATAAATACCCTTTTCTACCTGAACTTACATGTGAGTTTCGGTGCAAATGCACAGAACGACAAGAACAGTACTTTCCTTACCCTACAAGAAGCAGTAGAGAATAGCAGAGGAGTAGAGGAGCACAGAGTTCAGAGAAAGACAGGAGCAAAGAGGAGTACAGTGGAGAGACAGGAGCAGTAAGGAGCTCAGAAAAGGAGGTATGCAGTGAGAGAAGAGGATGAGAAGAACAGAGGCAGACACAGGAGGACAGTGGAGGACAAAGAACCTAGAAGAGGACCCAAACAGAAGTGAAGAGCCAAGAGAGGTGGTGCTGAAGAGCCAGGATGAGTAGAGAGGAGCATGGAGGTCAGAGAGGACCAGTAGGGAGAAGAGGATTACAATGACAGAGGAGGACAGAGGACAAGAACAGCAGAGTAGCCCAGCAGAAGTGAGGAGCTGAGAAGAGAAGGGTGGTGCAGAAAACCCGAGGGGAGGAGAGATGAGTGCACAGGAGGACAGAGGAGCCTGGAGAAGGGTGCAGTGAGGAGATCAGAGGACCGAGCAGCAGGGGAGCCATGCAGAAGCAAGGAGTTGAGTGGAGCTGAGCAGAAGCAAGGAGCCAAGAGGAACGGAGAGAAGGGTGGTGCAGAAACTCTGAGAGGAGCACAGAGGAGGGAGCAGATGAGAAAGAGGAGGAGGAGGAGAACAACAACATGGAAGAAGAGGAGGTGGAGCAGGAAAGTTATAATGGAAGAGGCCAACAACTACAGCAGCAGAGAAGGATGAGGCAGAGAAGGAGGATGGAAGAAATGGAGGAGGAAAGTTATGGAAAAAGGGGATGGAGGAGGAGGATGGAAGAGAAGGACAGAGGAGAAAGGATGACAAAAAATTAAAATGTTTCTACAAATACATTAGCAGCAAAAGGAGGAGCAGGGGGAATCTCCAGCCTTTATTAGATGCAGAGGGAAAACACAGTGACAAAGGATGAAGTAAAGGCTGAGGTAGTTATTGCTTTATCATCTTGTCCCCCTGAGCTGCAATACAGGTACTGAGAACACAATGGAGCCTCCATAATCAAATAGGAAACAGTGACCTGCTACACCACCAAGACACACAGAAGTCTATGGAACCAGATGAGATCCACCCAAGAGTACTGAAGAAACTGGCAGAAGTGTTCACCAAGCCACTTTGCATCATTTATCAACAGTATTGGCTAACTGGAGAGGTCCCAGTTGACTAGAGATTAGCAAATGTGACACCCATATAGAAGGGCCAGAAAGAGGATCCAAGGAACTACAGGCCTGTCCATCAGCATAACCTCAGGGAAGGTTATGGAGCAGATCATCTTGACTGCCATCACATGGTACATACAGGAAAAACAGGTGGTTACGCTCAGTCACCATGGGTCTATGAAAGACCTCCTCCTAACCTGATTGTCTTTGACAGGGGGACCCACTTAGTGGATGAGGAAAAGGCTGTTGTCTACCTAGACTGTAGTAAAGCCTTTGACACCGTTTCCTACAGCATTCTCCTGGAGAAACTGGTTGCTCATGGCTTGGATAGGCATACTCTGCTGTGTAAGAAACTGGCTGGAAGGCCAGGCCCAAACAGTCGTGGTGAAAGGAGCTAAATCCAGCCAGTGGCTGGTCATAAGTAGTGTTTTACAGGGCTCAGTGCTGGAGTCGGTTCTGTTTATTAATGATCTGGACAAGGGGATTGAGTGCGCCCTAATTAAGTTTGCAGATGATACCAAGTTGTGCAGCAGTGTCAACCTGTTTCAGGGAAGAAAGGTTCTGCAGAGGGATCTGGACAATCTGGATTGATGGGCTGAGGCCAATTGTATGAGATGCAACAAGGCTAAGTGTTGGTCGGGTCCTGCACTTGGAGCACAGTGTTACAGGCTTGAGGAGAAGTGGCTGGAAAACTATCCAGCAGAAAAGGACTTGGGTTGTTGATCAACAAACAGCTGAACATGAGCCAGCAACATACCCCGTTGGTCAATCCAATAATATTTTGGCTTGTATCAGAAACAGCATAGACAGCACCATCTGTACTCGGCACTGGTGAGGCTACACTTCAAATACAGTGTTCAGTTCCAGGCCCCTCAGCACAAGAAAAACATTGAGATGCTAGAGCATGTCCAAAGGAGAGGAACAAAGCTGTTGAACAGCCTGGAGCATAAGTCTTATGAGGAGCAGCTGAAGCAACTGCAGTTGTTCAGTCCAGAGAGGAGGAGGTTGAGGGGAGACCTTACCACTCTCTACAACTTCCTGGAAGGAGGCTATAATGAGGCAAGTTACTTGGGAGAATATGCCAACACAAGTGATAAGATGAGAGGAAATGGCCTCAAGTTGCACCAGGAAAGGTTTTGACTGAATATTAGGAAATACTACTTCACCAAATGGGTTGTCAAGAACTGAAACAGGTTGCCCAGAGAAGTGGCTGAGTCACCATCCCTGGAAGTACTTAAAAGACTTGTAGATGTGGTGCTTAGGGACATGGTTTAGTGGTGGACTTTGCAGTGTTAGGTTAACAGTTAGACTCAAGGATCTTAAAGGTCCTTTCCAACCTCAAATATTCTGTGATAATACCTACAGGAAAACAGTCTTCAATTTAGCAAGTTCCGAGTCAGTCAGTTGTTCTGGTTTGAGCTAAAGTCGAATCAGTTTTTCAGCTATGTTTCATCTAAGTAATGTCATTTTCTTAAAGTTAATTTTATGTGTTTACAGACAGTATTTCTCTTTAGAAATGATAACACAGTGCACTGGGATGAAGAAAGGCTGTTCCTTATGTTTATACCTGGAGAAACCAAGATCATTCTCCAGCTGGCAAAATGTCATAAGTCAAAGAGGCAAAGAAGGGTCGCACCTGCAGGGAAGAGCAGACGGGACATGTGAACCCAAACTGATCAATAGAGTATTCCTGAATCCAGTTCCTGAGTCCAGCTCCCTTCTTCCACTGACTACTTCCCTGTGCCTGCTCTGCAGCATCTGTGGTGATGTACAGTTACTGGGTGGAAGGCTAAACAATGACCAACATCATAAAGCTCTTGAATTTCACCACCACAAAACATGTGCCTAGAGATTGGTCAACAACAGCTAACTACCTCCTGCACATTGACGTGAAGAGCATAAGCAGAATAAAGACAAATTCCTATAAAATCTGGCCAACATCAAGCAGGCACGCATTTACAGAAAACGGAGAGAATGAAAATTCAGCCATTAGTGTACCCACAGATTCAAAGAAGTTTGGAAGGTATCATAGGAGGTCGAAGCTCCTCCCAGAAGCAGGACCAGTGCTGGACTTGATCAGGGCTAACAATCAGTTCAGGCTGTCAACAGCCAAGTCCTGAAAACCGCTAAAAGTTTCTCTGGGTAACATGTGCTAGTACTGCAATAACTCCTACTGAGAGTTCTCCTATGGTTCAACTCAAGACTCCCAAGCTGCCTCTTGTTAAGCTACCTGCTTCTACCCAGATGAGTTCGGCTCCATCAGTAATTGCCTCAAGATTCAAGCTCTGCTGTACATACTGGTTAGCCAAAATTCAGGCATGAAAGGAAACCTCACACACAAAAATAGACCTGCAACAGCAAAAGTTAACCTGCAATTATTTTAAGGCAATTCCAGCCTTTCCTGAACATTCAGTTTCAGAAAACTACTTAAGACTCACTGGGAGATCCTACTGGCATAACTCTTATATCCAACAATATTCAGAGGTTTATAGGGCCACCTGAAGACACCTGCTTTGTAGGTAATAACCTTCGTAATCATGAAAAGCTGCCTAGTGAGTGATGCATCATGTACTTTATAACTGTGCTTGTCCTCGGCACGTTAGACCAGAGACACAGAATCTGAATCTTCAATTGGATGAAACAAAAATATTTGATGCTGCACTTATTCGACTCGGTTAATCTGTTTTCCTATTTATTACTTCACAGCATATTGGGGAATTTTAAGACTATTCTGTGTCCTTTCTCTGTTCTTATTCAAGTTAAAGTGCAGTCCACAAAAATATTTTGTTTTCCTAACCTGTAGTTCAAAAAGTTCTGCCTCGCTACTTTAAAAACACATGAATAGGTACACACCATGGTTCTGGCCATGCCCATTCAAAATTAAAATCTACTGAATCACTATAGAATGTGACACTCTAGTTAACATTCAGGTTATGTTAGAGCATCAGAAGGCTCAAACATAGAACCATCATTTACAAATTACAAGTAATTGCTTCAAATCAATATCGAGTCTGTTGTGTCTGAGAAGCAGGCATAATTTAAAACTCATGGCTGCACACAGCACCAAGAGGCTCATATTCTGAACAGTGAAAGTAATCAGTATGAACCAACATGAAAGCACTGAAGACTATCTGAAGCAACCAAATGCTATAAAATGGTACCATAGATACCAATTCCCATAACTGTTCAGTCCAAAGAAAGTTTTCCTTCAACCAAAGTCTGTCCCTCATTCTTCCTGATTCACACAGGATTGTATTTCTTTGACATTTCATTTGTCTTCCATTACTCCCTTCCACTCCTCTTCAGGTTTATTCTCATGAAATCCCTGCAAGCTAGTAAAGCACAACTTCCTATTATGTCGGATATGGTAAGCAGCTCCCCAATGCCTACTGCAATGTTCACTTGAATAGAGATTTCATCCTGTTACACAGGAAAATATATAACCTATTTTAGCCTACCCTACAGACTGAGTCCCTAGCTACTTATTTACTGAAGAAAAGGCATTTAGATAGTGTTGCATTCAATATGTCCTAGCAATTTTAATCAAAATAATAAGACAGAAAAATTCAAACTGATGCACGCCCACAAAATTCCACACACATAAGCACATACTGTTTTGAACTCTAGATCGTCAGTTAAATAACAAAGCAGGAATTGCAAGTTACAAATATGCAACACAGTTAAAGACTGGGAAGACTTCCCATTGGAGGGGCAGGGCAAGGCTGAACAGCAGATAAGAGAGGACCCATTACAAAGAGTTCAGTTTTATCAGAGTGCTCAGAATGAGAGCAGTGCTGCTTGACCCTCAAGCAGCAGCTCTTATGTATCCCTTGAGCCAAATTGTGTCCAGTTCTGAGATCCTCAACATAAGAAGGATGTGGAGCTGTTGGAACAAGTCCAGAGGAGAGCTGGAGCACCTCCCATACAAGCACAGGCTGAGAGAGTTGGGGTTGTTCACCCTGGAGAAGAGAAGGCTCTGAGGAGACCTTATAGTGACCTTCCAGTGCCTGTAACAGCTACAAGAAAGCTGAGAAGGGATGTTTTACAATGTTACGTAGTAATTGTAATGACAGGACTAGGGGCAATGGCTATAAACTGGAGAGGGGAAGATTTAGACTAGACATTAGGATTTCTTCACCGTGAGAGTGGTGAGGCACTGGAACAGGTTGCCCAGGGAAGTTGTGGACACCTCCTCGATGGAAATGTTCAAGTCTAGGTTGAACGGGGCCTTGGGCAGCCTGATCTAGTGAAAGGTGTCCCTGACCGTAGCAGGGGGGTTGGAACTGGGTGGATGATCTTTAAGATTCCTTCCAACACAAATTACTCTATGATTTTATGATTTTTACCCAACACACAAGAGAAATACCCAAAATATACCTGAGTACAGCTTGTACAGCACATGAATTACTCTTAATACTGCACATTTGTTCATATTAGTAATCCCTGAAATAACTTAGGACCAAGATTTTGAAAGATACACCACCATTGAGATGGCTGGATGTCAGACTGAAACAAAGCAGGAAGAGCAATTAACTTGCCTTGGCTGAAAAGTGAGTAGAAACACAAGTATCAATGTTATTTTGTTTTGTCCACTTCCATTTATTTCTTTCACATGAGGTTTATTTTCTACAAAATGATTACACAACTTAATTCTAAAGTCATGTTATTTACTTGATTAAGAACTATATTTTAAAAATATTTAGATAACTTCCTCTAAAAAAACGTAGCCCATTGGGTTTTGGGGTTTTTCTCTTATGTTCCTTGAGAAAGATATTTCTCCAATTTCCTATGGGCTAACGCTGACCTCATAAAAATAACAGGGCAGTTGTGCATATCCCACATTCATACGGAACAGTATTTTTCTCAGAATACTGGAAGAAGGTGCTGAAGAGTCTAGGACACAGTTTACGTAAACTAAGCTAAAAGAAGAAAGGAAATCTTTTGGGTCAGTAGGACATCTGAGGGAACAGCAACAGCACTTTCCCCCATCCCAAAAGTGAGACTCGCAGATTCAGAAAGTCAAATCAAAGTGCCCCAATCTGGGACTAATTTTTCCCTGCAGCTGAAGAAGCCCCTGTTACTGAGCAGTGTCCTGTAGAATCATAGAATAACCAGGTTGGAAGAGACCCACTGCATCATTGAGTCCAATCATTCCTATCAAACACTAAACCATGCCCCTCAGCACCTCGTCCACCCATGCCTTAAACACCTCCAGGGAAGATGAATCAACCACCTCCCTGGGCAGCCTGTTCCAGTGCCAGTGACCCTTTTTGTGAAATTTTTTTTCCTAATGTCCAGCCTAAACCTCCCCTGGCAGAGCTTGAGGCCATTTCCTCTTGTCCTGTCCCCAGTCACTTGGGAGAAGAGGTCAGCACCCTGCGCTCTACAACCTCCTTTTAGGTAATTGTAGAGAGCAATGAGGTCTCCCCTCCCTAGAATAATCTTGCCAAAGACCTGAAACTACCTCGGAATTTTAAGGTTAAGTGCAATCAGNGAGTCCAATCATTCCTATCAAACACTAAACCATGCCCCTCAGCACCTCGTCCACCCGTGCCTTAAACACCTCCAGGGAAGATGAATCAACCACCTCCCTGGGCAGCCTGTTCCAGTGCCAGTGACCCTTTCTGTGAAATTTTTTTTCCTAATGTCCAGCCTAAACCTCCCCTGGCAGAGCTTGAGGCCATTTCCTCTTGTCCTGTCCCCAGTCACTTGGGAGAAGAGGTCAGCACCCTGCGCTCTACAACCTCCTTTTAGGTAATTGTAGAGAGCAATGAGGTCTCCCCTCCCTAGAATAATCTTGCCAAAGACCTGAAACTACCTCGGAATTTTAAGGTTAAGTGCAATCAGCTCCCTGCAGTTATATTACCGTTCCATTAACACATGAATACAATATTTTGGTATGTTTTATGTTTAGGTACACATGCCAGGAACGTGCAATAGCTGCATGCAATAACAAAATGGGAGGGGGAGAAAAGGAAAAAGAAGATACTGATTTCTTGCAAAATCAGGTGGTCATGAAGAGGAAGTGGTACAAAGATTGAGAAAAAAGCCTCTGCCAAATCTGGTCTTAAATCACTTTCACATCTCTTACCTGCTCTCTGAAGCTGACATTGTAGCCCACCCAACAGTAGCTCACAGAAATAAAGATCTCACTTCAGATTTTATTCCATTAAGCGTTAAATACTAAGCAACAAGTGCTAACAATCCATGCAGCTTCCCAGAGTTAAAACAATGGTAGGCCAAATAAACCTTATTGGTACCAAAAGCAGATATATTTTATCACAACAGCACTTCTCCAAAGGCAAAATACAATTCTTTAAAAAGACCAAACATCTTACTGATTACCTCCAACAACAAGCACCACACTAGCTGATTACAGAGGGTACTCATACACACATTTGTTTGCTTGTTCTCTTCAATTCAACCACAAACATATGCCCCAAGGCTGCTAGCCAGATACTACTGGGACAAGAAAAACTCTTATTCAGCTAGCACAGAACTGAGGGACTCTTCATGAAATGTCATGAAATTTTGGTATTAGTGGGGAAAACTCAAGATTCCATTATCCTTTAAAAACCATTCAACAAAATGGTGCAAAAGTTTTCTCCAGGCAAACCCTGGAGGCTATTCAGAAATACAGGATTGTATTCCAAAAGTGATGTCAGTTTCTTAGAAGATAAACTTTTAAAGATTTTTCACTCTTAGCTCCTATTTTTATAATGTTGTCAAAACAGAAGGAAGTATCAGGTTTTACATATTACCTCCATTTTACTTTTTATAAGGCTTAAAGGACATTGTAAGGAAATGACTGAACAGTTCAAGGACCTGTAAATTCTAGCAAAGATCTATACCTGAACCTTCATCATAAAATCTTCTACCATACCTCCACATAATTCATCTACTTTTTCTGTCAGTGCTAGACAGAAATTAACTCCTGATGTCTGAAGCAATGCTGCTTCAGGTCGTCAGATGACAAGTGAATAGCTGATCTTAACATGAAAAGCACAATGTTCTAACAAGATATTCACTTGATTCCTTAATAAGATTATTTATTTTTTTAGCCATTGATTTTTAATCAGGTAGGTGTCAGGAGAATGAGTACAGACTCTTTTCAGTGGTGCCCAGTGATAGGACAAGGGGCAACAAACTGGAGCGGAGGGAGTTTAATCTGAACATATGGAACAACTTGTTTATTTTGAGGGTGACAGAGCACTGGAAAGTCCTGCCCAGCAAGGCTGCAGTCTCCTTCTCTGGAGATACTAAAAACCCACCTGGACATGCTCCTATGCAACCCGCATACAGTGAACTTGCTTTAATAGGCTAGCTGGACTGGATGATCTCCAGAGGTCCCTTCCAATCCTGACCATTCTATGATTCTGAAATCCAAGGTGACAAACACATAATAAAATATACCAGCAACACTGTGCAGAAATACTGTGATGGCATCATACCGCTGAGCATACAAACATGGTTTTTGTTTTAAAACCCCCTCTTTCTTCAAGTTTAGTATTAGTGGTTAATATTTTCTATCTTTAAGTCAATCACAGAATCCATTTACACCTGACTACAAGGAAGCTGGGAACTGACTCAAAGTTTGCCCTTCATCAATGAGTAACTTCAATTGCTAGCGCATATCAAACTGCTGCAAGCTCTGCAGACCTACCAGCATAACCTTTAAGACAGATACAGAATGTTACATTTAATTCGGATGCTGAAATCAGGCAGTGCCTCTCCAAAGTTGCTGCCTAAATTCAGTCTGACCATAAAATAAGGCCTCAGCACATTTCCCCATGATAGTGATACTGAAAATGCCAGCAAATAAACTCATTTTTAAGTTTCAGAAAGTCAGCATTCCTTACCAGGCCTGGGCAACATGCAGGAGTGATCTCCATCAATTGTGCAGAGAAACGAAAGCTGGTTAGAGAATCTACTTCCCACTTACATTACAAATATAAAACTTATTAGAAANTTTTGGGGGGGGGGGGTGGTGTCAGTAACTCCTTTTCTGGATGGGAGAGTAAAGGTTTGTTATCAGCAGGACAAACAGGTCGCTGCTCCTCCGCAGAGCGGTGTTTACTGAACCAGGATCTCGAAGAAACTCCAAACAGAGGTGATACAGAAGAAGAGATATCTGTTCAGCACAGATCAGACATCACAATCATTCTTCATACAACACGTTATCATTTCCAAAGAATGAACAGTTCCAGAAAATACCTTTTTAAAGAAAACATGCTGTCAGAGGGACATTCTAACTTTCAAAAAATACTCAGATGGCTGAGTTTACTGAAGCCGGCCCTCGGAAACAGGGCGAGAAGCAGGGGAAGGTGAGAGGAGAGGCAGCTCCGCACTCGGCAGCCCCGAGAGGGTCCCCGCCCCCTCCCGGCACGTGACCTCCGCCTTCCTCTTCCTCCCCCAGGAGAACAGCGGGCACCGGCCCGGGGGCGCAGAGCCGCTCGCGTCCCCCTCCCCAACCCCTTCCGCGGGGAGAGAAGCGAGGGTAGGGCTGCAGCGGCGACGCCGCTGAGTGCTGCTTGCCCCTCTTCTCCTCCTCC